>PPHD01022092.1:0-11868 GCA_002909625.1 Bambusicola thoracicus | reverse complement strand
TTAAAAAATTTTTTTTTTTTTTTTTTTTTTTTTTTTTTTTTTTTTAGTAAAGGTAGCAATCCCTACAGGGACTTTAGGAAAAGAAGCTGATACAAGTCCCCTTGGTGATTATGGCCCACCCTCACCATGAGAAGGGAAGAACACGAGTGGGGCCCTCAGAGAATCCTCAGGACCCTCACGTGATTGGAGAAAGCCGCAATTAGCATGGAAAGTTGCTACAGTTTGATCATCATGGTTACTGGATTTTGGGATAAAGGGGAGTCCTGGATCAAATGGAAAGAACCAGGAAATCCATTACATGACCCTCAGCACCTGCTTCCTTCATATTTTGCTCTTTATGGGAAGAAAAATTACTTCCTTCAGCAGTAAAGGACTTGCGTTTTCATCTCTTTCTGACTGTTGCGTTGATTAGATTGGAAAATGAGTAATTTTTATTGCACTTGATCCAAAATATCACTATCTAGATTATTCTTATTCCTTTCCATTCACAGGGTAGACAATTGCACAGATCCGGGGAGTCAGACACAACACTATGATGTTTATTTTGCTCTCTGATGTCTGGTTAAAGGAAACAAGCAGAAAGTTAACCTGCAATTTAACAGTGGCCACTCTCTAGCTCCTGCTAGTGGCCTGGTCTGGGTGGTTTAGAACACTATGGGCACGTGCCTAGGCCCATTCTTGCCACGTAGGCTCATTTGCAGCCACCTCTAATACCAGAGCCCAGCTACGCTGGATGCTTCAGGATGTGTGGTACTTTGCATTGCAGCAGATTTTCGCCTAAAACAATCAAGATACCATTTTCTGTTTTCTCTTCCTTGTATTATTGGTTTTTTAAGTACAGGAAAAGCAGATTATTTCAATTAAGAGCCTGTCACTGACAGCTGTAAGCAACCTCTCTTCAGTTCAGTGCCACAGTCACAGTTTTAAATTTCTCCCTGCTTCTGTCAGGATCTAATTTTCAAGGCCTGTTGCCATGGCAGCAAGCTGGAATTTTAATGCAGTACTAAAGGTCAAGACAGGTCACCAGTTTCAGTTCCTCTTCAATCTCCCCATAAAGTACCACAAAAAGAAGCTGAGATAAAGGTCTGACCTAACCAAAAATTCTAGTCTAGCACACAGACAGACTTGAAACTGTATGATTTGTATAGGCTTTCTAATTCATCTGGAACTATTAAAATTCATGCTAAATCAAAAATGGGCAGTACTGATATAAATTCCTCTCTCTCAGCCGAAAAGAAATACAGGTCCTCAAAATGCAGTAGAATGCATGTGGTACCAAAAAAGCAAATACTCACGTGGAATATATAGCAGGTAAGTAGTTGTGAAAGTAATCCTCTCATTACTGGAGAAATTTACTACTTTTACAGACTGAGCTGAGCCTGACAGTTACACTGAAGTCTTCCTTGTTGGTACAAGGTAGATGAGCAAGACAATATCTTTCTTTCTAAATCTGGGAAGATCTTTTTTGAAATATTTTGACTAAACAAGACTTTTCAATAAGAGACAATTTCCTGAAAGCTAAACTACCTGCAGAATTTATTTTTATTTTTATTTTTTTTTAGTATTTTTATCTTGAAGGTTAAAAAATCCCTCATGAGAATTAGGAAATGACTTTCTATTTGCCAACTGTCTGCACTCCCTTCGACCCTGTGCTTTTTGTATTACGGATTTTAATTAAATAATTGGTTTGCATCTGCTGGGGTAACACTACAGATACCTTCCTCCTCCTCTAGCATTACATCTAATATTAAGGAAGCTATGGTTACAGCATTAGCAAATTCTCAACGTGCACTTTTGCAAGATGCACACTTTTGCAAGATGCACAGGCATAAGCGAGGCAAGCAGCTCTTCCTCCTGAAACTCAGAACAGTGGCTAGCACAGCAGTGGAGAAAACTTTCCTGTTTTTTTTTTTTTTGTTTGTTTGTTTTTCATTTGGGAGGACCCATATGTAAGGTAAAGACATTCTGAATTTGTACCTCCAAGGGCCACCCAAGACAGAGGATAATGCAGTGAGCATGTGCTAGCCTCGTGGGGTGTTGTGAGAACTTCATAAAAAATAAGCCCTCTGGACAGAAAACTGATAGGGTTTGGAGCCCTGCTGAGCCTTTAGCCCAAAAGATAATGGTGGCAATATAAGTTCATCTGGATGGAGAGTACAAAGCTGAAAAAATATAGTGGATTACTGGTGTTGTCAGAGGGATTCAGAGGAAAGATGCAAAGGATTAAGTTGTGATACTAGAAGTGCCTGCTAGCCTTACCGAGGATACTTAGGACACAGACTGGGAGTTTCAAGCCCATTCTAGTTTTATGAATGCCAAGCTTCATTGCACAATCCATTCTTTTTTCAAGCTTACCACCCATTTCCAGTTACAACTATTTTGCTGCATGGTGCAGACAAATCCTGGGACAATTTTCTCAGCTTACCTCAGGCTACTCATGACTAAATAACTAGTAAGATATGAAAATAAGAATGAAAGTGACTAGAGGAGGGAGCATCAGCAGGAAACAGCATGTGAGCTAAATGACGGGGTTTTGAACCTCAAGTTTACTACCAGGTCAGAGTTAAGAGGGAGTAGGGTGAGGACCAAATTATGGTGAAAAGAGAGCAAGGAAGAAGTTAGTTTATATGGATTTCATCAGTAAGTGTGAAGGTGCTGGCTGTGGTGGTCTTCTCTGCTCTATTCTGATTTACACTTTCAGATTTTCCAAGTACATTTGATTTTGAAAATTAATTTTTGAAGTTGCACTGAAGTTTGGAAGTGATTTCTTTCCACAAAAATGTAAACTGAGAGATCAGTTTCAGACTTAAGCCACGACGGCACAACATATGCTGTTGCTTGTGGAAAAGCTCTTTAAATACAGGGAAACCTGTGGCAGATTTAGTCTTACTGTTCTCCAAAATGGTAACTGATATATAGCAGACAAGGAAAAATATACTGAACCCATATATGTTAATGTGTGTCATTTACCTGTCTCTATTAATACTGACAGTTTGGTGGTCACACTTCAGTGATAGCATATATTTAGCTGTGCTGCATCAAACTTGAGAACAAAGTATTTCAGTGTTCAGGGTAAAAAATGCTCATTTCATGAGAGTTTATGTAGTATCAGATGAAATTCAAATGCTTTAATGCTTATTTGAGTTGCAGTCATCAAAGCTGGTAAGACTGCAGTTGCTTAGATTGTTTCAGGCATTCTTAGAAGGACAATAATTATACCTGTGGTAGTCAAGAAAAATTATTCAACATTGATCAGCAGAATATGAGAGAATTACTTAGTCCTGCTCATACAGTCTTTTAAACTGATTTATAAACATGTTGGGAGAAAGAGATCATGGAAAAGAATGTACTACAAAATAACTTCATTTTGACAGGAAGGTTAAACTCTATGCAAGCCTGCTGAATAATGAAAACAAATTAGAAGGCTAATTTAGAAATTATTTTGAATAATAGGCTTACTTTCATGGATACAGGGCTTTTAATTGGCGCTGAATTTTAAAGTATTTAACAGCTAAAACGTTTTGTGAGTTTGCTTCTATAAGCAACCGGCCATAGGAAATGTCTGCATGTTTCAGTCCTGATTACTTACTACTGTGCTCAACAGGAGAAGCCTGTGGCAGTGAGGAATAAAAAGATATAATCATTGATCCAAATCCCAGGTGGTAACTCCTCAGAACATATCAGAGCAAGAGGATGCAAGGGAAACCTCTAACTAATAAAACAAAACAAAATATGCAAGATGAATGATATCTTACCAGACAGACCTTCTATTTTCATTTTCTATTTGTCCCTTTAATATGGTGCAATGCAGCTCTCTAAAGACTAATGGAGTTCCAATTAAATGCCAGTGTTGTTTCACTTATCATAATTTGTACATGATAGTGTAAGTCCCCTGTATTCATAACTTTCCCAGTTTACCCAGAGGGAATATCCTTGGAACTTGCCACTTCTAACAAACAGGCAGTACTTAATCCAGTGATTAAAGCTTGCCACACTTGCTAAGTGAAAACGAATGTACACTATAAAAGAAAGCAGTCTATCACCATTGGTGGGATTAATTGATGCTCTTGTGTTTTAATATCGTTGATTAAAACCTGTAATTAAAAATACTGGCATTGCATCTTCATGAGAGTATTACATCTGGATTGGTTTGTGCCTGGAACACAGATATAAAATTAGATATATTTATGTATTCTTCCTAATTCAGATGGAGATGAATATTGCTTGGTTAACTAGACATCAACACTGCATCAACACTGAAGGCATCTCAGGTTTTTAAAATTGAATCCTTTCCAGATTAAGAATTTATCAGCACTTCTTGATTTGAACATTCTGAATAACAACATTACTTATTGTAGCATTATCCAATATACAGTCCTTGGTGTAAAATCTTCTTGATGTCTGATTACTCTTCATAAGGACTTCATGATGATTCATTTCAAACTGTGAATTACCTTTAATTCATAGCTTGAACATGCTGCCAAATTTTGGTTTGCATGCTCCCATGTGGCTTCCCCTGACAGAGTGGAGAACTTCCAAAAATCCATTAGATACTTAGGAAAAGTACACGTCAGTAAGCACATCTCCATTTTCAAACACTTTTCCATGAAGTACTGCGATAATCTGTAGGATTAGAAAAGCACTAGTATTTGCGGAAATGGTTTTAGAGCTGTGAAGTAAAACCTTGGCACAGTTGAATCCAGTGGTGTGCACCTTTTGGGTCTTGAAATTTCACATAAAAGGTTTTAGCTCCTTGTTTTGTTTTTTGAACCCTCTGTATTTAGCTGCCCTCTATCCCCCACCCAGGTTATGTATCATTAAGTACAGTGGAGCACAAAAACACTATGAAGATAAAATAAGTTGTTTTTGTTTCATCCATAAAAATTGTTGCTCTACATTTTTAATGGCTTCCGGCAGTTCACCCAGCCCTTGAGATGGGCCTTTTAATACTGTATTAATATAGTAAGTATAGGAAGTCATATTATGAAAAGGGAATAATGCCATTATGTTTATACTATTCTTTTTCGCTGGGCTTTTATGGAAACTAACGATGACTACTCTGAAATATGATTTCGAAACGCAGGATGTGCTTTATTAAAAAGGTCCTGGATAGGCCAAGTGCTAACAACCAAACAGAACAAAAGAAATGAATGTTTGAGAATGACATACTTGCAGTGCTAATTATATAACAGAAACTTAAGTCACGAGCTGAGTATATACCATTGAATGCATGAAAGGTGACAGAAAATCCTTCTCAGTGCAATTGGTTGCACCTTTCCTGTTCCTACTTGCTATGCTTCATAACAAACTAATTAGAGTAGACTGGCTGAAAACTGACACAGCACCCCATGGAGCAGTACAGGGAATCTGAAATAAAACAACAATAACAAAAGCGAATAAAAATAAAAATAAAATAAAAGAAAAGAAAGAAAGAAAAAAGGGGGAAGCCAGGTGGCATAGTTTTGTACAGCCTAGTTTCACACCATGGTATACACACACCCATGCAAAACTTGTTCAAAATTTCATTTTCAAGACTTTTGAGTAGAAATTAAGATCTGAGGTAAGATACATGAATCATTTAAAATATCCCTGATCATTCATGTACAGTGTAGGTGCAGAACTTCACCATAATCCCAACATCATCCCTTTATTCTGATTTTCTGTAATGCCAGTGCTTCTACAAACAAATTCTGTAATGAGATACAGGCAGCTTGGCTGCTGAAGCAGAATACAGGATCATGGAGGCAAAGCATCTTCATTCTGCACGTATGACTCAGTTAGTCATGGTATAACACAGTGATAAAGCGAAGGCAAGCACATTAGTATAAACTCCTACAGATTTCTAAGAAAACAGTGGAATCTATAAGACTGTCACCATAAATGGAAAATATGACTTAAGTTTAAATCAAACTGTATGTAAGGTTAAAAAACAAAACAAAAACAAAAACAACAACAACAACAACAAAAAAAAAAACAAGGAAAACATCTAGAAGAATGTCCAAGTTAAAAAGATCTCTAACAGAGAATATCAGTGAGAAAATATAAAACCAGTCAGGTTTGGTGAAGCTGAAATCATAGAATTATAGAGTGTTTTGGGCTGGAGGGGATCTCTGAAGATCATTTAGTTCCAAATTCCCTGCCCTTGGCAGGGGCATCTTCGAGTAGCTCAAGGTTGGTCAAGGTCCCATCCAACCTGACTTTGAGCACTTTCAGGTCCCTTGACACCCTGTTCTACTGCTGGTTGCATCCTCATATTAAATTTCTTCCTTACATCTAATATAAATCTACTCCCTTCTAGTTAAAACTTTTACTCTTTGTCCTGTCATTACATTCTCTGATAAAAAGTCTCTCTACTTCTTTATTGTAAGCCCACTTGTATTTGAAGGCTGAAATCCAGAGCCTAGGAGGCTTCTTGGAGCCAAACAACTCAACCCTCTCAGCCTCCCACTGGCAAAACACACAAAGATTTGGTGGGGGATACAATTTTGAAATCAGTAAGATCATGCAGTGTGGTTGACAGTGTAGCGAAAAACGTTACTGGGGTTATGTTGGACTGAAATTTTACTCGTACACTCCAGTATCTCCGACACTATCCAGTATCAGAAAGATTAAGTCCTTCCTAATACAATTGTATTCTGATAAATACTGAATTATTAGAATACACAATTAGCACAGGAGCTGTCAGTGTATCAGAGTTTATTTAGATCACACTATCCTGCTGTAACTACTTGATTCCATTTTGTCTTTCTGCCCCACTTTCTGCTTTAATATCATTATGCCCAACTATGTCCTGATGTACAATAATTCCTGCTGAACATGGTGGTGGCTGCACATGCAGATCTAAAGAAACAAATTGGCCTCGTAATACCAAGTCTCACAGTGGACTGCCTTCTAACGTCGCAAAGCCCTGTGGAAATTCTTGGAAGCTGCCTTAACAATTTTTCTGCAGTAAAAGGGAAAAAGTGATAGTAATGGGTTAGCTGATCTTCATTTGGAAGCTAAAAATAAAAGTAACTTTATTGCAGCTCTGATCTCTCATGTGTAAAATCTATCACCTACCATAAGAAGGCAGTTCATTGCAGCAGAAATCTGATTGATAGTACTAGAATTTTGGATCAAGTAGCAGAACAGAGAGCAACTAGTTCATAAAATGTACTCAGTGTCTTTGAGTTTTATATCAGGATTCCTATAGAGAGCTTTAGTCCCATTAAATGCACTATATACCACTGAGCTCTGAAGTACTGCTCTTTTGAAATTCAGCTTATAACTATAAACCATGATTGACAAGTCTACTACTGTTAGTTACAAACTATTGAAATACTGTATTTTATAGTATGCTCACTAAAATATTTTGTCACAGTGGAGTCCAAATACACTTTCTTTAGGAGAAAAATTGTTTTAAGTTGCGACAATATATTTTTTAATCTTTTATATTTTTTTATTTTTATTTTTTACAAGAGAATGTGCTTGGTGTTAGGTTTGGGCAACATAGATGTTCTGAAACTTGAACATATCTATTCTGCTATGAAGAACTGAGCATCTAGTTGGATAGATTCTTTAAAAAAATCAGAAATCAATCTTCAAGAAAATCAAAATAGAAAAGGGGAAGCACTAATTTAATACTAACTTTCATTAAGAAATGCTATTCATTCAAAATAACGTATTTATCATTTGCATTCCTCCCCAATTCCTTTGCCAAGATTTATTCAAAGAATTAACTTTATTTGAATGAGTACTTCGTGACTTTAGGAATAAACAACTGAACTTGCAGAGATTACTGAGTGCATCATTGAACTGGATACCAGCAGTCTAGTCCCAGATCTTTTATGCAGCTGCAAACAGATCCCTGAATTCCAGCAAGTTATTTCCTGTACAAAACATTGCATTAAAATCAATATACTTAAATTAATTTTTTTAAAAAATGTTATCTCTCTATTGAGTTTTGTTTGCATGTATGAATTTAGTCAAAATTGTGTCCTAAGTAGGTTAAAGGGAAACCACTTGAATAATTTTGAAGCCATTTTAAATGAGCACACTGTACTCACACAAACTTCAGCTAAGCTGGTACAGTTCTGCATTCTGTAGTTTAAAACACTCGAACACAGAAATAAAATAGCAGCCCTAAACTGAAATCAGGCTCACATATTTAAAAAGTGGCAAAACAACAAATTACTTATCAAAGTAAGTATTTAATTCCTATTTGCAACAGTTCAGTCTCAACACAGTGCCATGTTATTACAGTTTTAAACCAGGAAAGCACAAAAGAAAAATGGTTTAGCACAGTGGAGAACTACCTCTTCCACAATTTTCCACTGTCATATTTATAGATCATCTGTGATTTTCAGCAGTTTCAATGTGTATGAAGCCCAAGACCCACTTTTCAACACCAGATAGTAGTCTCTCTCTGTACTATGCATTTAACTCCTCCTCACAAGTATAGATGTTAAAATTCATGCATCATCTGTTCACTGGATTGCATTTTCTATTTTAAGAGGCTTAGAGTCTGATGAAAGAAGCATAAAAGTGATTTAATTCTGGCAAGCTGTACAACTAAAATCAGCATTATTTCTGCTTAGTAAACTCATCTTTCATACATGGCTCTGTTAGCTAATGCTTAAAAAGAAGAAACAGTAATAAGCACTGACAACATAAAACTGGTTTATGGCTAATTTTTAAGGGCTACTGAGAACACCTGAACACCAGGACAACATTATGAGTGGAGCTAGATTTTAGTTACCTTTGCAGAAATAAGCTCATTTTCTGTGATAAATTTAAAAGAATATGTAAAGCTGGAAATAATAATACTTACGACTTTTGTGGCACTGACTTAGTTGCAACTTTCCCTCCTGGATCACTCCACTCTGCAAACAAAGGAAACACATTTTCAAACGTCAAAAGATTACTGTAGAATTAAAATGCACGCAAAGCTGTCAGCCCATCTAATTATACTCAGTTTCACAACATGCCACAATGTATAACATGTAATAAAAAATGGAACTGATCTGCTTTAGCACCACAGAAAGCATTTTTTTAGCCTTTGATTTAATGATGTTAATCAGAGAAAAAAACAAACAAACAAAAAACCCAACAACAACCAGACCCTGACTCTTAGGGCCAGGATGATAAAGACCTACTTTGTACATTGTATCCTGAAGTCACATGTTGGGAGTCCTATAAAGAAGAACACACAAAATGTCAGCATTAGTTACATGAGATGAAGAAGGTAAGATACATTTTAGCTTGCTAGATTGAGGACACTAACATTATGCATGTAAGGAAGGAGATGGTACAGAGAACAGATCACATGGCAACACCAGTGACATAGTTTAAAAAAACATTAAACATGGAGACAGAGCACTAGTTAGGGACAATTTTGTAGTTCAGAAAACAGCTTGTCCCCAGCAGCTGTAAACTTCCACTCCCCCACCTTTTTCAGACTTAGCCATGGACATATACAGATGTGATGCATCTGTGACATAAAATTAAAATACAGTAAATTCAACGCCACTGCCTTTCATTTATGATCTTGTTGCTTGAAAATACAGTAATCTTTTCTTGATAGACACAGCAGTTTTCTTTGGGCTGTGAAACACAAAGTTTGATAGAGACACAGTAAGTATTTCTTTGCCTGATGGACACTGTTTCGTTTCCAATGAAATCAGTGGAAACAACTCTACACTGGAAAATAATCTGGTTTGTAACCCTGGGCATGCTAATGCAGGGATTTTTGTTGGCTCACAATATCTAAGCTATTTTCATGTCACAGTGGTTTCTTGCTTAGTTTTTCTCTAGGCTCTACAGTCCACAGTGATTGTAATCAGCTTTTCTTCCAAGCGGAGTCTGATCATTTCAAATTGAGATGTTATTTATTTACAACACCGCCTTACAGCCAAGCACTACTTTGCTGGAAGTGTTAGTTCTGTGGGATGTAAAAGTCATTAAAGTCCTCACTGCACTTCCTCTTAGGGCATTATTAGTTCCTAATATTGTACTGTGCTGTCAGTCAGTCCCTTGTGAAGTAAATTGTGCCCTAAGAGTAAACATGGCACTTTAGATTTGAATTTCAACAGGATAAATTTTTCTAATAAACTCCATTTTTGTAATCATGTCTTTTGTATGTGTTTTTCATGAGGACACTTATTCTTTTAGTTAAATTGAGAACTTCTAATATTGTCTGTCTCTGGATTAAGTGGTCACAGAACCTAGCCATGGTATGTCTAATATCAATAATTTGGCTATCTATAAATAATTTAGTGTCGTGTTCAGAAAAAAAAAAAATTATGGGTTTTTTGCTTTTTTTGTTTTGTTATTTTATGGTAAAACTAACTAACCCAAAAATATTTACACACTCACTTATTTCCTAAACTGCTAGCTCAAATAACTGAAATTATATTCAAGTGATATGGTCAAGAATTTTATGATCAACATTTAGCTTGTCCAGAAATTATAAACACTGATATTAAGGTTGGATATCAATGATGGATATTAAAAGCTCAAAGCAAACAGTAGAAACAGAAGAGCAAAATAAAATTTCAGCTTCTCTGAACTTCTGCTGATCCAGCTCTCAATGGAGACAGCAGCAGTCTGCAGGACTCATGTCCGAATGACCCATCAAAAACAGAACACTAAATTAAAATAGAGTATCTATTAAAAAACACATCTTCTTGCAGGCAAAAAAACTCTACTCTCACTTATATACGTATTCACACGGGTAGGAATCTACTTTCACCTAAACAGGTTCAACTGAATTTAACCAGATTTACAGTGAGGATTCTATTCTTGTATGATTATGATTTATGGTGTTTATTGCTGCAGCATTTAACTTCACTGACATCGGCAGCGCTGGAGGAGTACCAATCACATTCCATCAAAATAAGACATTCTGGGCACTGTCTGTGTTATCTTTAAGGAGCCACAGATACTGCTAATTTCATACGATTTTCATTTAAGTATGGTGGCTACATTTCAGACAGGGGAGTATCTGCCAAACAGATAAAATCAGTAAGAGGAAAATCATGTTCCAGTTTCTAAAGGAGGATGTGACTGCAAGCAGTACCAGTGCAGCTTTAAAAGCTATTTTCCAAAGTCCTTCCCTTAGAATATATGTAGTTCCATGTCAGTCTGGTGTACATTCCCTGCCAGGGGAAATTCCCCTCGTCCCCAAACATCGTCAGCTTACAGGTGTTCAGGTCCCAGCAAATGTTATCCCTGGCTGAGATTGCTCTGGGTGCAAGCTCGATCTCTTACTGCTCTACCAGAATCACAGCTAGAAGGCAACAAAATTTGGGCTGAAGTCCTGTTCAAATCATACAGTTTAACAATTCACTGCATGTGAGGTGAACTGCAAGGAAGTCTCCAAGCCCATGCTTTGGATGTGGCAAATGTTGAGTGCATGCTTTTAACAAGACCAATACTAAGCAATGCATTTTGCAACCATGTGTCCTTGGAGCATGCATGTTGACAGATGCCACAGCACTGTGCACAAGCAGAAATGTAATTTCACCATAATTTGACCACGCAGCCTAAACTTCATCATGCAATCAATGACAAGGAGCGACTGAAGGAACTGGGGCTGTTTAGTCTGGGGAAGAGGAGGCTGAGAGGAGACCTTAATGCTCTTTTCTAATTATCTGAAAAGTGGTTACAGCGAGAGCGGGGTTGGTCTCTTCTCACTGGTGGCAGGTGACAGGATGAGGGGAAATGGCCTTAAGTTGCGCCAGGGTAAGTTTAGGTTGGATATCAGGAAAAAATTCTTTACAGAAAGGGTTATTAAGCACTGGAATAGGCTCCCCAGGGAGGTGGTTGAGTCACCATCCCTGGATGTGTTTAAAAACCATTTGGATGTGGTGCTCAGGGACATGATTTAGT
>PPHD01022091.1:0-12991 GCA_002909625.1 Bambusicola thoracicus | reverse complement strand
TTCTTTCTTTCTTTCTTTCTTTCTTTCTTTCTTTCTTTCTTTCTTTCTTTCTTTCTTTCTTTCTTTCTTTCTTTCTTATTTTTTCCTTTCTTCTTAACCTGGAAGATGAACTGGAGCCCATGAGCCCAGAATCCCACAAGGGCAGCAGTGGGAAGTCACTTTGTGGAGTATAATCACACTTGGAGGGACAAATATCTGCAGCGTGTCTGCATGGGCAGGATTCCTGCCCAATTGCTGCTGGGCTCCTCCAGCCCCTCTGAGCTTTCAGAAGGATTTGAGAGACCCTGACACAAGCTGCCGATTTCCCCCCATTGCATTTTAATTTAATTTTATTTTTTATTTTAATCTTGAGCAGCTCCTGCTCGTGGGAATCATTTGCTCTTTATTCTAATGCGTCTTAACAGGCAGGAGGCTGAGCCGATCGCTGCGCGATGTGTCTATCATCTTAGTCCAGGCATTTTAATTTACACTGCAGTAAAAAAATTGGCACCCACCATTTTCTGCTTTGAGCAACACCAGAGAGGCCGTGCCAAAGGCTTGGCTGAGCTCATCTCTCTCCCATTTGGGGGGTGTGCCTGGAAGAAGGACATCAGAAAGAAAAAGCCCCAGTCTGACACGTCAGTTTTAATCATGTCTGCTTCGGATTGCATTGCTGGTGTGACTCTACCACATGCATGTCTGTCTGTCTTTGCAGCACAGAGCACAGGTGATCCATCCCGAAGCATTGACTCTTTCAGTCCATATGAGTTGCTTTGCCCCAGGAGGTTGCAGCAGTGCAGAGGGGCTCCCTGGTCCCTTTGGTAGGCTTCTGAGCTGGGCTGGGGTGAGCAGTGGCAATGCTGTGGTGGGACGCAGGGCTCAGTGGGTCCCCATCTCCTGCTGTTCTCCCTGGGCTGTGCGCTGAGCTCGGGAGCGAGCCAACAAGGGGACTCCTGGTGCTGCAATGCAGGGCTGAGTGCAGGTTGCAGAGAGTGAAGGACGTATAGACACTGCAGAAAAAGGTCCAAAGCTGGAGGCAAGCAGCACAGCCGGCTTTGGTGCCGCTTTCTTTTTCCCTTCCATTTAAAGCCAGTGCCACCATCTGCAAGCGGGCAGCCAGCAAAGGGCACCTTGGGCACCGTTGCATTTAGGATGCAGAGGGGCACAAATGCAACTGACAGAGGGAGGAAGCACCTCACCCATGTGCCTGGGCTGAGCTGCACACACAGCCACTGCTTAGCTAATGCTTTGGCAAAAGGCTGGAGCCAATTCATCATTGTTTGTCCCCCAAACAGCTGCTGCCTTTGCCAGCTAACGTCTGGAGGGCATCGCCTCTTCCCTCCTTCAGGGCTGTTCCTGCACTCACACAACCGGGCATGGGCAGAGTGTACCAGCAGGAAGGCACGGGACCAAAAAACTGAAAAAACTTTGGAAAAGATTAAAATAAGTAAGGCACTTTTCTTTCTCAATCCTCTTGCATATTTATCACTCGCATTTTTTTTTCCCAATGCAAAACAGGGAAAGGACCAAAAAGAAACAAGAAGCCTTTGTAAGTGGAAGGCCAACAGCCTTCCCATGTTGTTTGTGCACATAAATTGTCCCCATGAATTACAAAGGATATTTTGGTTTCGTTTTGGATGCAAATTCCTGCAAATTAGGAGGAGTGAAAAGCTAAGAAGAACTGATACCAAAGTGCCCAGGCAGGAGGTTGAGTTTGCTGCTCTTCTTTCCTGATCTCACTGCTCATTGCAAGTGAGCAGCTCATAGCTGATGGCTTCATTCATTCATTCATTCCTGTGCTGCATGGGCTGAAGTGCACGATATGAAGACTTTCTCCTGCTTTAATTGAGCAAACCTTTGGACACAGAGCAGCCTGGCTTTGTTCTACAGACCTTCTCTGGCACCTGCATGCATGCAACCATGGAAACTTAAAAGACGAACACACCTTCAGGAGATGGAGTAGAAGATAAAAGACAGGGAGCGGAGTTGTAGACGATGTATGTTTGCTATTGTACAGAGAGATGGGGGAACAATCAGCTGGGAGCAGGGAAACAGCATGAGGAACATCCGCTGGTGATGTCTCAAGGTCAAGAAACAAATGATCCATGCACTGGTGATGGGATGGAGGGTGATGGACAGCGGGCATGGCTCTGCACTGAAGGGAGATGTCCAAACCCACCTTTGGGAAACCTCATCCCTTCGATAATTGGCTCTTTCTGTTGAAGTCCTAATGGCACGGCTGAGTTCTGGGGCATCCATGGAGGGTGGTGGGGAAGGGCTGGGAGCCCAGGGGCAGCGGGGCTGTGCGGTGTGTTGTGGGATTCTCATGGATGTGCTCCATGGGGAGAGGGAGGCTGGCAGGTCGGGAACTCGTTGTTATGGAGCATGAGGGAGGCAGAGAAAGATGGGCAAGAAATGAGCAGCCGTAAATATTTCAAGGCCCGTTCTACTACCGACAGCTGAAACAAGCATATATCAAAAGCTCCCACAAACCCAGGAAATTTCATTAAGAAGTCCACACTGCCTGGACACATATGGAATTATGATACTCCTCATCCTTTCCCATGTCAAAAATCTTCCAAGCCTCAGCTACCTTAAAAAGTTGTTTATAATAGATCCGAGAGTTTACATCTTCTTAATGCTCCCTTATAGGATATTTTCAGCTGGCTATATTTGACTGATATAGTGCATTCTGTATGGTGATCATTCCTTGATTAAAAGAAATATTTTTTCTGTGTCAGGCTCTTTCTGCCGCTATCTCCCATAAATCAATTTGTCACATAGATGGTAATAAAACAAGAGGTGTTTGTGTTCTTAAGCACCACATCCAAGAGGGTATGCAGCACTGTCGTGCTGTGCTTGGGCACAGGTCCACGTCCCAACCCCACTGATTCTTACTGGTCCTTTCCGACGTGGGGTGTTCTATGATTCTATGAACTACATGTCCTGATCCAAATCCCTGTGCATGCATCCCTTCCAAGCAATGGTACTGCAGGGCATGGGTGGCTATGAGTGAACAACAGGACGTGCTGTGCTGCAGGATGCTGCAGGCTGCCCGCGGGCCATCCATCTCCCACTCCTCACTTTCAGAGCGTCTCAAATTTCAGCCTGGCATCTCCGCTCGTGAGTCTACTTAACCATTTTAATAGCACTAAATGGAGTCTGTGTTACTGCCCTTATCTGCTCTCTATGTCTTCCGGGTCATACATGCTTAGTTTGCTGTCAGAGACAAGTTTTTACTGCTGTCAGCACTGCGGAGCCGCGGTACCTGCAGAGCAGCAGGCTGTGTGCTCGCCTCTGCCGTGTTCATTGTCAAGAAAATTACCACCCGCAATCTGATTCTTGAATATTTGTCTTGCGGTTGCTTAATTGGTGCCATCAACAGAATGCGGGAGGAAAAACACTACACAGTGCAGAACAAAAGGTGATGTTATCTATTTACAGTCCTTTTGTGCAACGGTAATAAGAATTAACATAACAACAATGGCTAATAATTAGAATCGCCTGCATTGAGTTAAGGACATGATTTTGTTTGCCTTTGCACACAGGCGTATCTGGACTCACTTTCCTCCTGTAAGCAGGGGGGAAAGTCCCCAAGCAGGCACAAAGCAGGCAAGCAGGAGATGCAGGGGAAGATGCAGCTGCACACCCAACCCCTCGCTGGTCCTCGGCACACATCACATGCATGGTGCACAGGGATCCGGTGCAGGATGCCAGGGCTGTGTGTCTTTGCTTGCCTGGGTTTGGTCCCTAGGAGACCCAAAGCAGTACAATGCAGGTGGAGATGTGAAAGATGCAGAAAAGATGCGCACGTGGCTCCACTTTCACACCCCTTCTCTCCGAGCCCTGCAGGCTGGATCTGCAGTTCCAGCAGTGAGGGAAAAGCCTTTGTGAAATGAATGGATTTAGAAGTAGCAAGCGCTCACTGCGCGTGCTTCTATTCCCATGCTTGCGTTTTACACCAGCAGCACTGATGGAATTATTTTTGCTTTACACCAGCACAAATAAGAGCAAGATCAGGTCCTCTATCTGCAAGATAAGGATGAAGTTTTACAGCCTCCCTGTCCTTATCGCCCCCAGCCCTGCTCCTCCAGGCCCCCAGCAGAGCGGGGCTGGGCTTATGAATGGCTCATTTATTAAATCCCATTTGGCTAAAGTAATTCCTGCCAGAGTGAGGGTACAACAAATTACAAATGAATGATCTCTGCTGCTGTTGGCAGGAGCAGGAGACCATGCCCCCCGCCTGCTATATTTAGCCCAGGTACAGTAAATGCATTCCTAATGGAAGCCTCTCTCTCCAAAGGTCTCTTTTTGTGGCTGGACAGCACTTGGAGAGCTCTGTTGCATTATTTGGGTGGCTCCTGCTCCGGGACACACAGAGTGGGTATGAAGCTGCTATAAGCCTAAACACAGGGCAGAGATTTTGGAGCCATGAGCAGTGATAAATGTCTCACTGTGTAGTCACTGTGCATTGCAGTGATCCAGCAACAAGCACGTTGACCCTGCTTCATCCAGCACGCGGCCTTAATGTAACTTTTAAATCAGCCCAAAATGAACTTTGCATTTTATTTCCTCGGACCGTGAAAAAATAATACACTGCTGTATCACGCCCTGGGATAGGGATGGAGACAGCTATTTATATCATTTCCAGCAAAACACCCTGCAAAACATAAAGTAAACTGGAAAATCAATAATTATGATTATTACAGTGGCTGCAGGTCTCCTGCGTGTGGGGTACATCCCCACTCCAAGAACCAGCCCCGCTCAGAGCATTCACAGCTCTGTTGTGTGGAAAGGAAAGAAAGCAGCAGGAAACTGAGGCAAGGAACTGGTTCTAAAGGGGTGTTTATGGCACGGCACAAATATTCACCCTCGCTGACAGAATGTCCCAGCTGGGAATGAGGGAAGCTGACCAACGGATGGATGTCAGGCACCTTCACTGCGCTAAAAGGGATGCGGGGCTCTGCAAAGCACTGCAGGACTGATGCGCTTTAGTGCTGAGTGGCACTGACGGTCATATAAAGCTGCTCAGGTGGCACAGCTGTGTGCTGGTTCATTTGAGTCAGGCTTTTCCACCATTCCCCCAAGTTATCCTCCCATTCCCAGAACTTCCATTCTTCCTGCTCCCCACCCCCAGTCCGGGAGCACTGCAGGAGCATCCTGGACCTTTCCACAGGATGCCTGTCCCATGGAAGAGAAAAACCCGTGGTTGTTGCTTAGGTTGGTTTCATCCAGCTGGGCTTATAGTGCAAAACCTCCCGACGGATGACAGCTCATTAATGGGCAGGGAGGAAAGGAGAGATGGTCTGGGATGCGGCTAGGACAGCAATCGGTGCTGCTCCGACTGCACTGTGGTGCTCTAAAAACACCAACCTACGCATCTCACTCCACCACCCGAGCACCCTTCAGGTAAAAGAAACCACGGGAATGAAAACCCAAGGGGATCTCCAGGCTCACGGCACTCACACATTGCTTTAAGATCAATCTCCTCTACTCGGGAGGCAGCGCTGCAGGAAAAAAGCACATTGTCCTGCTTCTGTATGGCTGAGCAGCTCTGGGCTCAGGAGGAAGATGAGCTGGGGATGGATTCCTTTCCTTTCCTCCCTCCTTCACCTGTAGCTGCGATGCAGCTCTGAGTGGCATTGCCATGGATGGGTGCGTGAGCCGCCCCTCGCCTGCTTTATTCTCAGTGCTCGCCCAGAAGGTGGATAATGGCGATTGATGTGTTTTTTTTCCTCCAGGTTTAGGTTTCCTGTCAGCTGAGCTGCAGATATACCATAAACACAAAGAACAAACAAACAATTAGCCTCCCTCGGACCCAGGCGCAGAGGCACTCCGCTCAGGTTTATAGCCCTTTTCCAGTTTTACTGCCAAGATAAATCTTTCACCACCCTCTGCCCAATCAACCCCAATACGAAAAAGAAAAAAAAAAAAAGAAAAAAAAAAAAAGAGATGTTTATTATTATTATTTTTTCCAGGAGATATTTGATTTGTTATAGTTAGGAAACATTAAAACAATGGCGCATTAAAACAGATACGCGGGCACCGGCATGTAAATTATAGATCATTCTGGAGGATGTGCCGACTTAATTCTTCCTGGTGCGGGACCAGATGAGAGCAGAGCAGTGCTTGCTTCCTCTCAGATGTGGTTTCCGCTGCTCTCAGACCAATATCTGCAGCATCTTTGGGCTTCACACACACACTGGCATGCTGTTCACACGCCAGCGGTCGCAGGAAGCCCAAGGATGCTGTGAAGCTGAAGGATGCTGCCTTGCACAAGCCTTGGTGCCTGGCTACTGTTCAGTTTTGCAAAGCAAGCATTTCTTTTTTCTTCTTTTTTTTTTTCTTCTTCAAGGAATGAGAGAGAAAAAAAAATCACCTTTTGCATCACTATCAGTGCTCGCTCTGGCAGCATCGAGTGCCAGCAGTCCCATGGGATCTGCTCGTTTGGGATTGCCGGGCTGCTCGAAAGAGCCCAATTAAATGCCCATCTCAGGAAAAAAGGATCCAAGGGCAGGGCTGAGACATCCATCTTTGGCTGCCTCTTCATTACCCAGATTTATTTTCCAAGAAGAAGAAAATTAAGATAAATCTGTTTGGGAGCTTGTTTGTTTGTTTGTTTGCCTTCCTGTCATTTCTATTTACTCACCCAGGTAGGCGTGCGGTCTCTGGGTGATACTCTGAGCAGCCCGTGGTGCAGAGGGGAGAAGGCTAACTCGGCATTTTTTGTTGCCCTATCCCTACAGAGGAGCAGGGGGGTTGCTCCAATCACGGCTGGGTATGGGGAGATGGAATCCATGGGACAAGCTGTAGGTGGATGGGTGACATCCATGGATCATCCCAGGAGCCTGCCTTGTTGCTGGTGCAGAGGAGCATCAAAAGGGAGGGGTTGTGTTCCTGCGGTGGAGGAGATTGGTGGGATGGGGTGTGGGGTGGGCTGCATCCCACCCTGCAGAAACCCAGCACAGAGTCTCCCATCCATCGGCCCATCACACGCCCAGAGGAGACATTTCTGTTTCCCCTCTTGGCACCACTGACACATCACTGTCCTAAATGGCTGATTCAGATCTGGTGGTAAATTACCCATGGACTTTTGTTTTGTTTTGTTTTAACATACGACTGTGAATGTTGTCAAAACTCTGTGTGGCAGCTTCATTTCGTGTCTTTATTGTCCAGAGAGGGAGAGCTGGGTGTGCTAAATTAATTTCCGTGGTGAGACCAATAAATTCAGTTCTCCTGCTGTAAAAGATACATTAATTCTGCTACATTCCCCTTTTTAATAGGCACAAAGCCACCTGGATAAATACAGGTTGCACACAAAGAGCAGCCATGGACCAGGGCACGGACTGTCAGCTGAAATAAAGAAGTCAGAGCTAAGAGCAGAGTATCTGCTGAGGGTTTTCACTTTATTTGGCTTTGGTTTTTCATATTTTTAGGTGAGGTGATGGAGAATGGTCAGCTGTAATAATATCCTCAACCTTAAAGATATGAAAAGGAGGAGGAGGGTATTCCCTGCGTTTAAACCATTCTGTGTTTTGATGCTTAATGTCAAATATGTTGATTTTGATAAATGCAGCAAAGGAACTGCTATTCCTGCGTGCCATGAACTGTCACTCGAGGCTTTTCCATCACTGGTCCTTCACCAGCAGCAGGCAATCCTGTGGTCTGGACCGCTGTTAGTGAACTTCACAAGGATGGCACTTGCACAGAGGATCAGAATGAAGAGGCAGTTCTGTGGGTGAATATCAGCCTTCAGTGGGCTCACTGGAAAATCTGCCTTCTGCTGGAAGCTGCAAGTAGCAAATCTCAGGGTAGAGGCTGCCCTGAAGGGATGAATCCCTTCAAGGTCACCAATCTCATAGCACTGTGTTTGGAGGACGTATTTCTTGTTTTTTGGTTGTACTTCCAGCCTGGTTCTGATCTGGGTGGGGGGGGAGGGTTTGGTGTTGCCTATCCAGAAGAAGCCAGGAGCTGTGGTAATTAAGATGCATTGGACAACTTTCTGGATGAAGGGCTGGGAGGTTCTTTAGTTCCCGAGTCTGAAAATCAAAGCCAGAGGCCTCCAGAGGCTTGCAGAGGTGAGGATGGGCAGCGATGCCAAATGATGTCTCAAAGAGTTCTGTGTCCACAAGAATCCTGCTCCCGGCAATGTGTTCCCATTTCTTAGATGGATCTCTGTCCTGTGCTGTCTAGCCAGCTCATAGATTTCCTGCCAAATTCTCCTTGCTGCGCTATTACCTCATCCCTCTGACACTTCACTTGTCCAATTTGACCATTATTCCCTCCCTGTCTGACTCGTAGAGGGTGAAGGCTCCAAAACAAGGACTTCACGTCCATTGCAGCTCTGCAACGTGATGCTGAGGAACGTGATCTGGTGGGCCCGGTGGGGATGGGATGATGGTTGGCCATAATGACCTTCGTGGTCTTTCCCAACCTAATGATTGTTTGGTCCCCTGACCCAAGCACCATGTGGGTGGGTGAATCTGCAGTCCTGCAGGGATTTCTCTTCAGAGAAACTGGGAAATATACTGTAGTGCCAGTCCCAGCCAGCTGGTTTGGAGAAGGCAGGGAGAGCATGGGGCAGTGCCAGTGTTTGTTGAATGCAGTCAGGGAAAATCAATAGGAGAAAAGATAAAACCATATTTCCTTAAAGCTAATAATGTGACCCCACCAACAGCAAGGAGGAATGAAGCAAAGCAGGGAAGTGAGGAAAAAGCCCACAGACCCTGCAGCCGTTGTGAGGCAGAGAGCAGACAGCAGAAGCAGTGCATGTAAATTGCCATGCAAATGAGGCTGGTGAAGCTGTAACGACATAAAGTTACCACCAAGCTTCCAATGCAGCCCCAAGGCTAGAGAGGAGTATTTCACTCTACACGAGCATCTTGCAACTGTGCTTGCAAGCAGTGGAATAAAAGGGGCAGTTTAAGTCAAGGGTGACCAGAAGTAACAGATGAGAAAACACAATAAAAAGGAAGATTTCTTACTCTGCAAGTGAATCCATTTACTTCAAAGGTACTATATTTCTGTGATACAATGGTGTAACATTTTTATTGGGGACTAATTGAGCCAGCGATATAATTACGACAGTAAATTAAGGGCTGAAGTATACTCTGAATTTAGGAATAAATTTGTAAATACTTCCGTATCAGTGGCAGGTAGGAAAATGGCCAGACTGATTTAGCAAGGAGGAACACTTACATATTGGCCATCTCCAGCAAATGATGAGCCTTCTCCCCGTATAAAAATGAGTGATACACTAACGGCTTTGACTGCAGCCCTTTTATTCATTGCTCAGTACAGTCAGTTTTACTAGTGGGTTAATAAAATTTAATTAATACTTAATTAAGGTTTACAACCAAGTATATCCATTTTTGATTACTTTGTCATCGCAGTGTTTACATAAATGTGCAAACCACGGGCCAGAACGGATCCATCTCTCTGGGTGCTGATGTCTGCTATTTGCCCAGAAATTGTTTGCAGATCCAGGCTCAGCCCTGCCAGCAATGGGGCGACCTTTGCAGAGGTGCATGCACATCTCCTGTATGCAGCCAAAGCAGCACTCAGCCCCAAGCATTCTCCTCTCCCACCTCACCCACCATCAAACCACCAGCGCAGCTGCAAGCATGGAAGAGAGGTATGATCGCTTTGTGCTTGGGGAGGGAGGAAGGGGTGGTCAGAAAAGCTCTTTCTGGGAGGACTGTGCATGGGTCTTTTGCCTACAAGGCTGAAACAGAATTATTCAGCACCAGCCTGGCTCTCCTTGCTGGTTCCAGCCAAGCCCAGCCGAACCATCACATTGTCATCATGCAACCTACTGGTCAGGAAAATAAAAAGGCAATCAACCAACTAGCCAGAAGCACTCTCATCAGTTCCTCCTTTCCCCATTGCTATGCAGCTAATTACCATCCAGGATATCCTCAAATTAGATTAATAAATCCAATTCCTACTTTTTCACTGGACTAAGTTTTTGCAGTTCACTGGTAGCCTGAGTGCCTTGTATGTTGAAGGAAGCTTCAGCCACATGAATACCCAGCAGCAACTGGATTTTGGAGAGGAGAAAAGCCCTTGAATAATGTGTTTAATGCAGAAAATACCATCAAACTGGTTTTTTTTTTATGCAATTGTATCCCTCAAATCTGCTGACTTCTCTTTTATTATATTTAGCGATACAAATAGCTGAGGACTGCGTTTGGACCCATTGCAGATAAAGTGCTGGAAAGACAGTTGTGGAGTGAAGGGACATTTATTTCCCCTACTGAGATCCGCGCTGTGCTGCCACAGCTGGTGAATCTTATCTCTCAGGCTTTTCTCAGGAATAAAGCATTTAGCCTTTGTAGCTGGGTCTTGTTACAAGGAGGCTAAGAGAAGATTCAATTATGTGCCACAGCGCGGGGAGAGGGAGTGAGTAACAACTGAGTCCTGAGGCACAGGGAAGAAAGTCAGGCAGTAATCACAGATTCCCCGAACTGCACGCTGGAGACCTGACTGACCACAAAAATGTCAATCTAGAGAGAAAAAGAAAGATGAGAGCCTCAAATACCCTCCCAGACAGACGTGGTGCTGGGACTGGGTTGCCTGCAGTTGTGCTGTAGCGTGCTATTAAGATCTCTCCAGTGTTTCTCCTTGGAAGGGTTACAGATGGAGAAATATTGCCCTCCCCAGAGATTCCCTCAGGAAACAAAAGCAAGAGCTCAATGAACCTCTCTCTTCCTCAGCTGAGACAATGTAGAGCACTGCTAGCACAGTCCCAGCATTTATTGTAATTGTAATAATTATTGATGCCCTTCTTATTTCCTTTCTAACCTTACCTGATCAAGACCAGGGGACGATATTACAGGAGCACAGCCCATCAGGCAGTGTGACACCACTGCAGATGGATCTGATGGTATTGTGCCCTGGCCAGGTGTGGCCCAGTCTGATGCCAACCCCTCGCAGAGCTGGAGCGCTGCTTGGAGCACAGTGCTCACCCCCAGGCACATCCAAACCCAGGGCAACTTGCTGGCTGTTCATCCCGGGCTCATTTGTCTCTTGTGAAAGTACACGACGTATCAAATGTTTTGTCTTGATTAACGGTGCTGATTAAGCTAATGGATTTGAGTAATTTTACAATTGATATTTTTATGAAATTTGGTTTTTGGTCTGCAGTAGCCAGAACTTACTGCCCTGTCAGCTTCTGTCCGTCGTTCAACATTACGTATGGGCATCATCTCTAAGGTCATGCAAATAAACAAAGCAAGAAAACTCTCACATTCTT
The DNA here is from genome assembly GCA_002909625.1 of Bambusicola thoracicus. NCBI lineage: Eukaryota > Metazoa > Chordata > Aves > Galliformes > Phasianidae > Bambusicola > Bambusicola thoracicus. The sequence goes on along the minus strand of PPHD01022091.1, from coordinate 1,758 downwards.
CTCAGCATTCCCCTCGCCACGTGCTGCACATTCCCAGGGTGTGCAGTGAAGCAGATTTCCAAAGCAGGGAGGGAGGAGTTGCTAAAAGGAATGATCTGGTAGAGAAAAAGATTGGATTTGGAGCCAGAACCCTGGGCTAGGCTCTTAGAAGCTCAACAACATATCCCAGCTCAGCAAATTTCCTGACGAATCATGAGGAAGCCACTCTGGTCTCCATCAGTGGTAGGACAAACAAGGTAGGCCATCAGCTTTCCATGGCAGAGGCCGTGAATGAATTGTGTGTGCAGTGCAGGCGTAGATATGTGACACAGGGTTTTGTGGGTGCAGTACTGCACGTGCCAAAGAGGCTTTAAAACTCCTGTAATCTTTATGCAACGCTTGGAACTCCACCGGTTCCATTTGTATGTCTTTGTTGTTTACAGGACACCACCAGCCACAGAGTCACATAAATACTGACCGTGTAATTACACTGTAAGGAAAGTTCTATGTGTTGACAGAGCAAACAAAATACCAGGTTATTTTTTACCCTCTGCAAGGGAAAGGCTTATTATGAGATTTCACAGCTGCAAATTATATAGTAATTATGGCTTCAATAAGTAGGCAACTTCCAGTAATGTTACTGAGTGACCGTCAGGGACAGAGAGTGTTGTGTGCTGAGGCCACGTGAAGCACGGAGACCAACCTGGCAGCTCAAAGCACCATTCTCACCAGTTCATTTTCTGGTTTTCTAGTGTAGTTTTGATCATCCCAAAGGACAGTCTCCATAATCGCTCCTGGGAGAAGATTCCATCCCTCAAGAGGAGAAATGCTGAACTAACCTCTACAGTTCTGGTTGCACATGTGCCCCATATTTCTCAACAGCGAGAATCCTTGACGTCCATCCTTGAATCCATCCTTGACACCCAGGCCCTTAGCTTCAACCCCCTGGGAATGCCCCACTCTGGTGGCCTTAGAGGAACCAAGCAAGAAGCTAAGAGCAAGAAAACCTCTGCCCAACCTCACTCAGCACCCTTCAAAAGGAAAAAATGACAGCTATAGAGCTCAGCCGATAGCACTGAGCACCACCTGTAAGCCGAGATCTTGACCAAATTCATATACATTTCTGATCTCTCACAGTCAGTGTGCTTGTAAGAAGTGGTACACCTGGGAAACCAGAAGGCTGTGTGGGTGAGAGAAAGAAATGAGTAATGATTTGGAATGGGGGGATCATATACTTCAGGTTTTGTGCTTAGGCTGAAGCAGAAGCTGCTTACTTATAAATGTAGGAAGCCTTAGAAACCTGATCAATAGGCCAACAAGTAAATAGCAAAGAGGCATCAGGATGAGTGCCCTGCTCTGCACAAGGACTCTGAGAAGCAAAGCAGGCGTAAAAGTATTGCATTTGCCTGAAATGCAGCAAATCCTACTGTGAGAGGATGACTGTATTGCTTGGAGAGCCACTGGGATCTGAGCTCTCTGTCCACGCAATGACACATAATTTTCCTTAAACTCTACAGCCCTTTAATTCAATTTTTAATTATTATTCCTTATCATGCTCAGTGCGTTTCTGCTGCACTTATGAAACCCTCTCTTGTGGTTAATTTAACACCTGCAAATTCCCGAAGCTGTTAACCTAAATCTAGCGGATAAAGTCTTTGCCATATGTTTAAAAGATCATGAGGTCAAATCTACTCGAGGCTGTGAAGTGTATAGGATATCTATTTTACTCCCTCCATGGGACAGACCAGCGTAGGCTTTGTACTTATTTATCACCACTGT
>PPHD01022090.1:0-12991 GCA_002909625.1 Bambusicola thoracicus | reverse complement strand
ACAAGAGCAGAGTAGACGGGGACAATCACCTCCCTGTCCCTGCTGGACACCCCTCTCATGATGGAGCCCAGGGCTGTTTCAGCAGAGGGATGACCAGCAGGGCAGGAAGGGGATTGTTCTCTCTCAGCACTTGTGAGGCCTCATCTGGAGTACTGTGTCCAGGTCTGGGGACCCAGTATAAGAAAGATGCAAAGCTGTCAGAGAGTGTGCAGAAGAGGGCCATAAGGATGATCAGAGGATTGAAGAACCTCTGCTTGAGGGCAGGCTGAGGGAACTGGGCTTGTGCAGCTTGGAGAAGGAAGGGAATCAAGAGGAAGAATGACGTTTTACACGGTCTGATAGTGATAGGACAAGGGGGGGAGGGATGAATTTAAATAGAAAAAAAAGTAGACTTAGACTATATGTTAAGTGAAATATTTTTTACTCAGAGGGTAATGAGATGCTGGAACAGGCTACCCACAGAAGCTGTGGATATTCCACATCTGGAGGTGTTCAAGGCCAGGTTGGATGGGATCCTGAGCGGCTTGGTCAGGTGGGTAGTAATTTTCCCCATGGCTGGTGGACTGAAACTGAATAAACTCTAAGGTCCCCCCAGAAACAAGCCATTCTATGATTCTATGACTCATAGAAGCTATCCACTCTCCTATTTCACCTTAGTCCATATTACACACAGATTTCGGTGCTAGTTTTACAGAAGCCCAGACATAGAGGCAAAACTGTCTGCTTCTGTTGGACCGAATAACATGAGTGGTAGAAAAATAATCCTTTCACAGCATTTCCCTATTCTGATTTTCATTTCCTGATGACAGTTTGTGTTACAGCAGTCAATGAAGACTGTAGTTAAATGCATTATCACCTTCTGTTTATACAGAGAAGCAGAGGCGCCATGGCCCAAAAAGTACTTATTACCTAAACCTACAGGGCAGGCAAAGGCCTATAATTAGCATTTCTATTTTCACAGGAGTAAAACAGTTTATTCCCCAAGATCAAAGAGGAAGTCCATAATGGCCTAGGAATGAAGCGTAAATCTTTTGAGCCTCAGTTCAGTGCCTTCACAAAAATGCCTTGACCCCACAGAGAGAAAACTGACAAAACCTTTGAAAATGTTACTAGCACATCTGAAATCTTTTAGTCCTGACTACGTTACTTCTCTGTAAGTCCCTGCAATGTATTCTATTGATAGTGCTTAGGGAGCTCATGGGGCCAAAACTACATTAATAGCTAAGGAAACATGTTCAATTTACCATTTACTTGTCTGCACCTCACCCTACTGTTTGCTGATTGCCATAAACACAAGTACAGGATCCTAACTGGCTTAAATCATCCCAGATCCAACAATTCATCTGGTGCTATACAACCATTGAGGATGTGTCTGCCATTTCTTAAGTCAAAGTGCTGATCCTTGGTTGGTTTCCCTTGGCACCACTGATGAACAAAGTAATAATGATAATAATAATAATACACCCAGATCATCTGTTAATTCCACAGAGATTTTCTCATTTAATTTAATAAATCTTTGATGCTCAGCAATGCCATATGAATATCAACTGGATAAGCAAGGAATTGTGTCTAGAGGGATTCAAGAGTGGAAACAATGCACAGTGGTATTCTTGCTATTATTAGTAAGGTGATCAGGATTTAAAAGTGTTGTGAAAATTCTTTTGCCATGTCAACCATCAAAGAGAGACACAAGAGAGATAAAAGTTGCAGAGTGTTAAACTCTGCCTGCCACCTTCAGCATGTTTTTGTTTAGTTCCATTTATCTCAACATATTATTTTTAATAGTTCGCTTCTCTCGTTATGAGTGAAAAATAAAAAGGACTATTAAAGAACAACTTGTGTGCAAGTAAAACAGTTGTTGGCACTTTGCACCACCCAGAACACAATGCTGTCTGCCAATTTGACTTGCTTTATTTCATGTTCAATTACACACACACACACACACACAAAGAAAGAAAGAAAACAAAAAAAAAAAAAAAAAAAAAACAGGAGAAAGAGAAGCCCAACTTCATCCTTTCTATTTATTATCTCTCTTAATGCACTTAGAAAATGTGCTAACCTGAGCTAACAGCAGAGGCAAAGGCAGCCCCTTAGACCCTAAGGAGTGGAGAGATATTTTTAACTTTCTCCAGGAAAATTGTATGACTACTACCCACTGCAACAAAACATGAATTTAATAAATCACAATACCATCACTGGAAACAAAGCTGTTTAATTTAAAATCTAGGCAGTGTCCCTAAATTTAGCAAAGAGGGATTATCTGGAGAAATAAATAAGAAACATAAACAAATGTAGAAACCACAAGCCAAATCCTCAGCCAGAGAACTCAAAATTCAGTAACACTGCAAAGCTTTAAATTACTAGAAACCTAGGCCAAATTTTGGACTTATGGAAGAGTTTGCTTCCATTCCACATTTTCTTTGAAAATTGGGAATAAAAATAGCTTGATGAGATACTAAAGCCAGTAAAGATAGACCAGTAGGAAAATCTAATGACCCACAAAACCAAATTTTAGGAGAAAGGATGCACTAAAACCATTTCTCTTGCAATTTTTGGAGTTTCTTCAACTTAAATAGGATATAGTTTTGGTTCTTTTCACAGTATCAAGCTTTATGAAAAAGCATCCACAACCCATGGCTGAATGAGATACTAACTCCTAACCAATGGCTAATACCAGCCAGTCATCTTTACTGCCTCCAGTCCAGTTGTTGAGAGGATTTGTGAATTTTCTTCTACTGTTTTCCTTTCTCTCTTTCTGAGGACGATCTCATCATGAAATATTTTTTTAGTGTCTTCATTCTCAGAGGCTGTTGAAATCATTTTCACAAGTTGAACTCACCCCAGATCTTGGATTTTTTCTTTTTACTAGTACTCCAACCCATTAATGGTTTTTAGGCTAATCCAAATTACCCTACTATAGTGTTCCTTCTAACTTATCTATGTATGAACCTTGCCTTACATTGCTTCTTTGTGGCAATAAGTACTCACTCCATTCCAGAAAATCACATAAATTACTTTTTAAAAACTTCAGTAAAACAATACTATGGTTTTCTAACACTCACTGTGCCCCACTGACTGTTTCATATTTCTTCTCCAGAAGCTTCCATCCTTCCAGTTTTTTATCTTTCACTGATGCAGAGTTTTTACAACTGGAATCATGTTTCTGATTGATTTATGCCAGGTAATGGGAGTAGACATTCTCATAGCAGAGCCCTGTGTTAAGTCCAGGGCAGAGTTAACACAATACACTACCACATTTCCACTGTCACTTCTTTTCTAGAACCACAAGGAATTATCAGATAGTTTTGTAGCATTTTGTTATATTAATCTCACCAAAACTTTCAGACATCTCAAAGTCAATAGTCTAAACTGGTCATGAGGTCTCTGCCTATATTCAAACACATCTTCAGATATCTGTACTTTTTTATCTTACATGTTTAAATTAGAACAGGTTGAATCTCCTGCAGTCCACTTTTTGATACTGACTTTAGAAGACACCTAGGACTGCTTTCACCCATTCCTAACCTTTGAATGACTAGAATCAAGCTAGATGAGCATGATCCCTGATATGGTATGAATTAGTCTTTGGCTAGTACGCAGAGTGTACTTTGTGGCTCTCTCTTATCATGTGGAAAATTAGGATGCCTGTACTTTTTTAGTCTAGTACCTATCAGGTATCAGGTAGGGATTTCTTTTAGCCTCAAAAAAGCTGCATAACTATAGAATTTCTGAATGATTTTTTTCTGGACTTTTTGATGCTCTTGCAGTTATCTTGAAGACACGGCTTGTTATTTCTCCTCATCAGTCTGCCCTTTAATACATCTTTCAGCCTTATGAGGATACAGCCACAAAGTGCAATGTACAGTCTAGCACATGTACAGGAGCAATGCTGGGTCATCCCAGGCCATTACAGTCTGTGTCTCAGCAGAGCTAATTAGCCCTTCTGTGACTGGAGCACCATGTCACAGCAACTTTATTGCTGGTATTCTCACTAGCTCATTCTGATGTAGCTTTAGTGTCCCCGTATGGTAATACGTTGTGTCAAGTAGACCCCTTGTCAATGCTTCTACCTAATAGGATTTAATTGATCCGGCCGGTCAACAGAAAGCCTGATTCTGAAATATCAGAAATATGATTTCCCAAACATAAAGTCCACATGTCAGTTTTGTGAGCCAACTTCATGTCTGTCTTGGGCCTCCCACATCTAACAGCAGGATAAATCAGCAGAATAGAATTGCATTTCCATTTTAAGCTAGCGAGGTACAATACTGAATACACAATGCAATGTAGTTGCGTGCAAAATGCTTAGATAATGAAAATCCTCACTGGGGACGCACAAGGGGTCAATAGTTTCAGCAGAGAAAACTACAATACTACACTGAAGTTGCAGTACATGTTTCAAAGTAATATCGCCTGGAATTTATTCAGGCCTTATGGTAAAACTTATTATTTCTTTTGAAATTCTCTGAAGTGGTTTAATACATTTTGTTACGTGCCTTCTCTGCATAGTCTGATGCCTTTGCTACTACTGTAATAGATTATTTTTATCATCAGCAACAACAGCAATTACAGCAAAGGTAAATGAAAAGGTATTTGTCTGAATTACCTTTCAAATTTTTGAACAAACAATTTATCAGTGAACCATTTCAGATATCCTCCAAACACCACAGCTTTTTACAAGTTCAGACTTCCAATTAAGATCATGCTAGGAATGCAATCAAGGATCTCAGCACTCAGAAGTTAATTATCTCCTCAGGCTAAGTCATAAACATACTTGTTTTGTTTTTGTCCACTTCATCTAATGATATAATGTATTTGGAAGATACAAATTTTGTCAGTTGTTATCTAGAGGGCCTATGGTGAGGCTGTGGGAGCTTTTGTCACTACTGAAATACAGCAAAAGCTAAACTGTTTCTGTGAATTAACAACACTGGGTACTATCTGTCCAAAATTACCCACAGACTGCCACACCACATAAAGCCCAAAGGTTGTTACAGATCTTCTCTACATGTTGAGCCAACTTATTCATCCCCAAAATTGGCTGGAGTTGAGCCATGCAAACACACATGCTCAGTATACATGCTCTAGGAGAGATGATTTAGATTGACCTCATGGAAAACTGAACAAGGCTGAAGATGAATAACTGAATAATTCTTTCCATCCCAGATCAAATGACTATCTGATTCACAAGGGCCAAAAAACTTTTCTGGCTTTCCAAAAGCAGTAGCAGCATTTGAAACTTTTAAGTTATTCCAGCTCAAAGTTGGATTAACTGCCCCAGATCCTTCTAATTGCCAGATGGCTCTTCCTATGCCCACCTGGGAAAGAGTGTGATTTGGGTAGCTCACATATATAATCTAATCTGCTGCCAAAAAACAGTGGTTGAAAGCAATGTCAACATTTCTAGGTTTTAGTTGCATTTACATACAAGAGTCATTATGGACTAATGTTAGGCGTCACCTTCTAAGTCCACTGCAGTTTCTGAGAATTCATTTCAACTATAATATATAGATATAGGATAGAGTTTTCAGGAGGGATATTTAGCCTTCCAGCTTCCACTTTCTGAAGGTGTACATAAGCTCTATTAGATCACTTGTTATATCTATGCTTTCAGCTCAGTGCTGGTCTGAGTCAGGTCACAAGATCATACTCTCTCACGATCAGCATCAAAAATCTTCAGAAAAAGTTAAGCAGTCATCTAAACATAAAATATGTAATCTTCTGGAGGTGGACTTGAGGTGTGCTATCCAATCTCTAGGTGCAGGAATAAACCCACATGCTATCGAGAAAGCTAAGACTGAATATGCTCTGCACTAGTGACAGGTATGAGATGAGCGAACCAGTAGGACCACATCCAAACAGCAGAAACTGACCTCCATTTTCCAGAGCACAGCGTGAATTATCTGAATTTTAGCCACAATCTGTTTTGCAGCAAGCTATTCACAATAACATAGACTACTCATAGGAGATAACACACTCACGAATCTTCTCTTTGTGTTGCAGGCATGTCATATCTGCCTTGAGTATCATAGAAGGTTAGAAGGTAACTCATTTCACCAGAGGGACAGATAATATGGAAGAAACTGTGCTCAGGAGTATTAGCAACCAACACAGCACAGACTGCAATGGCATCTGAAAAAGCTTCAGGAGAAACATAGCACACTCACAACATCCAAGTAGTGGATATTATCCCAGTGATCAGCAACCATAAAGGAGCAAATCAAATGCAAATAAATATTTTGATCATTATTATTATTATTTCTTTTCTACTAACAACTCTGAAAGCACTGCTCTGAAACCAGCACTACATTCTCACCATTGCAGTCTGCCAGTGCCGCAGATGATATAATTCGTTACAGCACACCTTAGTGTGGATTGTACTTGTTACTGTTTTGCATGGCAAGGTTCCTGTGGGAGAAAAACATTCCTTATGAAGAATTAGTGAGAAGCCACATTTCACAGCCACCGTTTCTTATGCTCTTTGTGGTCTAGCACTTTGTATCCATCAGAGACTCTATTCTGAAAATCTGCCAGAAAAGATCCTACTTGTTTCTGTAACTTGAGACTACTATATGGAACTATTCAGCATCAATAAATAAAATAAAACATCTGGTTTCATACTTTTCAGTGGTCAGCTATACTCAGATTCATCTTATTTAACTACTCTTTTCAGAAAAATACTAAGAGGCATTGTCCAGATCTAGAAAATGGACATATTTTCTGTTCCAGGCCTAAAAATTAAATGTTCGGTTTTTTTGTGGAACCATCTGTCTTGAGGCAAATGTCTATTTTCTACACAAGAGAGAGTTAAGCCCCTGAATTAGGAGCCTCAACAAACAGCATCTTAGACATGACATAACTGGGAAGTGCCAAGCAAAAATGTGTCTGAAACTTTTTCTCTAACTTAAATATAAACATGGGTTCTGCTGTAAGACACCTCTATGATATAAAGTAGGCTGTTCTCGCTTGTCTGAAAAGGAGTTGGGTACTGAGTTCACAAATAAACACTTTTTGCTTGGTAGTTGGGGCTTATTGGTAAGAAACACTTTCGGTTAAGTGGGAGGACTGAACGTCAGAGATGTTCTGAACCCTCTACCTCTAAAGTCTAGATAAGTTGTGCGGGAAATATTCAGGGAAGCCTACTCCACATCTCTGGCAGGAAGAAGGTCACTTTGGAGGCAAGAAAATTCAAGGATTAGAAGGGAAGAATGAAAATCAGAAAACCATCTTCTATAGTCATAAGGGTATTTAGACATTTTCTCAATACATCTTAGCAATAACCCGGAAGCAAACATTTGAATCTCAAGAGTCTCACTTCCCTGAAGATGTCACAGACAATTCGTCTACTATATCAAGGCATGTTATAACGCCACGTCCACAGCCTCAGCTGGGTAGGGTAGTCCAAATGAAAATAAGCATAGGGGTGTACCTTTTCTGCATCCTAAAATTCTGAGGAAAAAACTCCTAGTAAGACCACTCTAAGAACCTCAGTGAGGGATAGTGTAACATACTTTCATAAACATAGATGTTTACATTTTACATAGAAACTATTTTATTCTTTGTTGTTCTGATCCTTAATCCAGTTCACCTAAATGAGTACAGATTACCTTGTGGTAAAAAGTACTTTTCTGGTGCAACATGGAGGTATATTACCCTTTCATTTTCTCAGTCATATTTACTGGCAGAAAATTCCCATTTAGACTACAATCTCATAGATAAAATTGCTAAACTCTTTCACAATAAACTGTAGTCCAAATCTCTCATGATTCCTTCCTCTTTTCATGGAGGAGAGAGAAATTTCATTCACACCTGTTCTTGTTCACCACAGCTTGTCAAATGCCAGAGGGAAAGAGGCTATGGATCTTAAAATGTGAGTCACAACACTCTCAATCCGAAGGGCAAGATCTGTTTCAGTAACAGACTTGTCTGTGAGACCTGAGAAGAGAATAAATAACCCCACTGTGTAAGCGCAGATTTTATTTTGGACTGGAATATATTTGGGTGTTTACTCTGGCTGTCTCAGGGAAGAATTTATGAAGAATGCTGGAATTCTGTAAAGTTGCAAGAGTGGCTTTCATGCTTGCACCGTTAAGCTGCCAACAAGCAGAAGCAATATAAACAACTGCACTGGTCTCTGAAATCCTTTAGTCTTTTTCTGTGCTCTCAGTGATGTCCCAAGGATGCTCCAAAAACCTTTCACTTGCAGCACTGGGAAATTTACAATCATTCAATCACTTGAATTAAAGAAGAGTATCTCTTAGCTGGTAGAAAACCTAACTCTCCTGTTGCCTTTTTCCACATGACAACAACCCCATTACAAACTGCACAGTACTTTAACAAAGCACTTGATTCTGCACATTATAACTCAAGCAACAAAATACTGTATATTGAGGAAATACTCAAATATACAGGAACGTATATATGTGCCTAGCACACTAAGTGAGATATCACAGATTATTTATACTGTTTTTAATGCATTCTTCACAGATAGATTTCGTCAATGATCCAGAAGAAAATATCATCGTGAAAAGCACTGTTGATTGTATAAGAAGATGAGAAGTAAGTGATAATAATAGCAGGTCATCAGTACTGAGTCAATAATGTTATACATCTGATGTATCACATTACTGTGCTGTTCCACAGACAAGCATAACCCATTTGAGCTCACAAAATGAGAACTGCACATGTGACCTGAAGGACACACCTCAAAAGAACAGCAATTGCCAAAGGTCATGACGAGTGTATAGAGACAACAAAGTAGAAACAGCATTGATCAAAGATGCACCAACATCTGCTAACTGCTCTGTTCTGTCCAAAATTATCTTGCAAAACCTGTAAATGTATTATTCTAATGAGAATCTTAAAAAATACAGCCTACACTGTAAAGCAATTGGATCTTGATGTAAAAAGATAAAAGATACGTGCCTATGCTTTTAATGTTCTATTTTTTAAAATGAGAAAATCCAGAGTCTGTAGACTGAAGCAAGAAATAATTAATGAAAAGTGGGTTGCACAACTTAAATAATGAGAGAATGAAAAACTGGAGCAATTTACCAATGAATTATCCACCATCAGGAATCAAGAAAACAATATTTTCGTAAGTTATGAATTTGGTATTGAGTTATTTTCTCTAATAAAAAGTGTGTGCATTTCTGCAGCTGTTGTAGCACAGGTGATCAGAAAGATGCATTACTTGGAGGCTGGATCTTAAGTAGCCTGGGTCTTTTAATGAAATCTCTCTGATCGCAGAACAGCAGTAACACAGGGCAAAACACAGATAGATTTGGATTTATTTATATTAGCCTTAATAAGTCCCTGGCACCAGTGCCTGTTTTTCCAGTCATTTGATGGTAACCATTGGATATTCAAAGCCATGTCAGTTTTAGGCATCCAGATTCCATTGACTTTCAACTTACACTTGTACGCACTGCCCAAAGACTTGATCAACATGAAACGAACTTCTGACCAGACTACAGCTGTTCTTTTCAAGAGTTAACTTCAGCAAATTGGTTACATAATTAGAGCTACAAGTTGCCTCATTACAAACAAGCAATGAAAACTTTAATCCTCGTTCATCCAAAGAATCAAAGTGAGGAAGCTCTAAATCTTGTCTGAAATGGCAGATTAGAACAAACCTTGACAGTGTTAAATGGAGACAGGGAACTATTTTGGAAGACTTGTAAGATAAATTGATCATGCATGACTCCATTTCTGCCTTAGGGGCAGTGTTGATGAACACTGAAAATGCTGCTATACAGAAAAGAGAAATAGATATTTTTCTGCTTTAATTTATTCTGGGCTTCCTATAATTAGAAGAAATTATTGTTGTGTGATATTCATTCATCTCATTAGGCATTTAAGAAGAAACTCATCCTTTCCAAAGAGAATTGTGTTTTTCTGAAGGTGGTAAAATTGCTCAGGCTTCATTGTAAGAATTAAACCAAGTGTTTATAATCTTTGTTCTCAAAGCATTTAATAGTCTGTTAGGAAACTATGCCATAAGCATAAATACAATGCAGTTGTGGGTCTTCAGGCTCTTTCAGTCCACACTCTTTATGCAAAATATATGGCTTTATGAATTAACGATTGCTTAGCAGCATACATACTTTTTGCTCCAATATATCCTGCCTAATGACCAGAAAGGTGAAAAAATGAACATTACTGTCTAAATCTGTTACTGAGGATGCCACCACCACTCCAGGTGATTGATGGTTGATTCAGGAGTCTCAGTCTGGAGAGATAATAATTCTCTCAGATACAGACACTGACCCTTAAGTTGATACATAAATATGTATACACACACACATATACATATATTTCCTTCCCTACCTCCCTCATGTACCTCAGAATTCAGTTTGTATGGTCTTAGATGCTCACTTATCAGTTACAGCAGTCTATAAACTAAGTCAAACTGAACTAGAATTAAGATCTACCATATACAGTAGATGGATTGTTTTAAAGTAATGTGGGGCAAAAGTAGAAGTCCTGAAGAGCTGCATTGTCTAAGACAACAACTGAACATTCAAGGGGTAGGAGAGCTCCAGGAAGGTAAGAAACAGAAGACTTTCTTCAAGTTAAGTGTACCTTTCAGTCACTCCATTAAGAGAACATTTATCTTATTTTTGTGTAGTCCTGTGCAGAGCCAGGAGTTGGATCCCTATAGGTCTCTTGCAACTCAGGACATTCTGTGATTCTATAACTCTGAACTTTGTCTAGGTGAATCATCTCCTCTACCCTTGTTATTTACTATCCACCAACAGAAATACCTCTAAATTTCTCCATTTGCTCAGATTGCGTACTTTCTTGATCTGCTGGCTTGTCTGCTTTATTGTAAAGTAGGATCAGACAATTTTCCAAGTCTTTAAATGTCTCCTACAACCCACGAAAACAGAGTGTTGTGTTTTCTTATCATTTGTTTTTGGGCTTTTTATCCTGAATAAACAGAAAAGCTTGGATTATGTTTCAGTTGAACTATGAAGTATATTTTCATAATCCAGGGGCAGGAAAAAAAACACAGTACAGACAGTGTTTGATGGATGTTTGGTATCCAAGTCATCATTGTATGTCTGTCTTGCAATTAGAGCCCAAGCAGGCTGCTCTCCGGTGTGTGAATCCCTTATATGATACAGTCCTGTTTGACTCACATGTCATCACAAGCCAGAATTGAGACACAAGACTTGGGATAAAGAGTGCTTAGATAGATATGAAGAAACGTGCTTCTCAGATGTTATGAAGTACAGTCTTTTTTTCTTTTTTTTCTTTTTCTTTTTTTCTTCTTTTAAGGATGAGCCAGAATAAGATCAGATTAGTGTACTGTTATGATCCCCCTATCTTTTATTCTCTTGCTCTGATGTGAGTGCAAAGCCAGGCTGATGACTGTATCAAAAGCAGGGGCCCTCTGTCTTATAGTAAATCTTTATTTTCCTATGTCTGTGTTCTTGCGTGCGAGTACACACATTAGAAGTTACTTTTCTTTGTTGGTTGTTCCAAAGCAAATGGTAAGTGTTGTACAAAGCATATTTCAAACTGGTTCTAAGTATTCATTACACACAAAGTTCCTGATGGAAAGCAATGTGGATGTTTAGGGTATTTCGAAGACACCTTTTCATTAAAGCCTGGAAATTTTCCTTGAAAAATGAGCAGAAGTCAGCACATACTGCCAATATACCTCTGAAAATGTGCCAGCATTATGGCTTCTAGTCCTAGATCTGATCTATTATGAAGTTCACATCTGAGATGGTCCAAATTATTCCCAGTAAAACTTAGTACCCTTTCCATTTGAGCCAGCAATAAACACTAGGCTAATAGTTACTAAGTTGCACCTATTCTTTAGATTTTCAATTCAAGGACATTCCTACTTTTTATCAATTTCTTCTGCTTTCAAGCATATTTCTTTCTAAAGATCTAGGAAGTATGACACAGTCTTAAAAAGAAATGCTAGTAAAATATATCACAATTAAAAAAAATAGATAAATAGAATCATAGATTCACCAAGGTTGGAAAAGGCCCACGAGAGCACCGAGTCCAACCTTCCACCCATCACCAACAGTTCACATAAATATTTATCAAAATAAATAAAGCCAAGAGAAGACAATGCTAATATCTTTGCTTACTTGATTGGAGAATAATTCAGATTTCTAACAGCTTTTGGTCAAAATCAGCTAGTCACCGTAAGCTTCTTTTGGAGTTCAGAGAAATAAATATTTCCCATTTTTTAGGAGAATTGAACCAACCTCCAGTGACAGTTTTCCCTAATGTAACAATAAATTCTATCTTACCCAGACCCAGACAACTAACTTTTTGGCACAGGGAAGCGAAATCTAGTTTTAATTTTACTCCATTAATACACTTTGACTATGTATCACTAGTCTATATAAAGAATCTCATGCCTGTAACTGAACTATGACATAGCTAATATTCCATAGGCCACCTGTGCTCAGTCAGGCTGCAAATCATGCTTGGCCAAATACAGGTGATTGCTCAACCACCTCAACTTGAACATCATTTGCAAAGGGCCTGAACAAAAATTCCTGTTTAGAAGAGTGTGTGAAGACGCACTGTATGTGCAGATCAAACATGGATCACTATCCAGAGAGAGTTTGCTCCAAGACAATTGTGATTAAATAAAAAAAGTATCAGCTGAACTAAATAGTTGGTGGGTAATGTCACAATTACTTTTGAAACAAAGGAATGACACATTGAAAATACATGAAAATCAGTAGCAAGTAGAATAATCTTGGAGTAAGAGAAGTAGCAGTTTCAATCTTGTCTGGTGCCACCAGAAATTCCTTCATGGCATCACCACCCTCCTGGTCTGGTCCTAACACCCTCCCCTGAGATACCACAGGCATGGCACCCGTCCAGGAAGACAGCCAGGGAATCAAGTGGAGAACTCTAGGTGAATGAGGGTGCATGTTTGACATGGGCTTGAATTGTTTTTTCTTTTTTTTCTTTTTCTTTTTTTTTTTTTTATATATACTTTGAAGTTTCT
>PPHD01022089.1:0-12992 GCA_002909625.1 Bambusicola thoracicus | reverse complement strand
AAAAAAAATGACTGACTAAATACCGATTTCCACATTTGTGTTTAGCCTTTACTGTAGCAGTACTGAGTCCTTCACCTTTGTTCATCTCTGTGTACTGAATTTCAAAGTCTATTTGTTCTTATTATGGAATTACTTATAAAAGCAGCTGAGAATTGTACTTTAACCTTGGATTGACATCATTTATCTGCTACTGCAACTGTACAAAAATCACAGAACTAGGGACTGTCTAACTGGGTGGGCTTCTGCACCCAAATGTAGTTCACCACACAGGATTTCCCTCTATTTTTGGCTGACTCCACACCCCTTTACCAGAAGGCAGTAGTCAATGCCTCCAGGAGAGACTTTCACTTTGCTTCATGCTGGACATCAGACTTTATTAGTTCAAAATGAAACAACATAGTTTTGGGGATATCATGCTTATCCTTAAAGGCATTTAAGTTGTTTGTTTGTTTGTTTTGCAAGCATTGCATTATTTGGAATTATTATTTCCATGAAAATAAAAACTCTACTGGATTCATTTGAACATATCTTAAATATAGACATTTAAAATATTCAAATGAAAAACTGTGCAAAAAAACTAAGCCCAAAACAACCACCAGTTCCTGACAAAATGAATTTCCAGCTGTATAACCCTGTATTTCCTCAGCTGTCTATGTATTACTTCTCACAAAATGACATTATTTTTCCTTGTTCTTAGCTTGCTTTGGAGAACATGGTGAAACCTGTCCACTCTGTCTTTAGGCAAAGAGCCCTACTCCTCCTTTTGTGTGTCTTATGCTATGGCCCTCCCATGCCTTCCTTCTGGACTGTACTCGAAAATCCTCTGTGCAAGTGAAGCAATGGGGAGCACCTGGAGCACCAATGAATTCCAAGTTCAATTGTATTCTGTTTAGCATTTCCTTCTAGCTTAGGTATCAGTCTTCACTGTTACATTTTCAATTTTCAGAAACCTTTCCTGTCTTTTTAAGGATTCTTACTATCAGACAAAGAGAACGGCAAAGGGAAGGGTTATTACACAGGAAAGACTGAAGCAATCAGTGTGTTATCTGACCAACTGGCCAAAGCATAACAAATGGGAATTGCTGAGATAGGTCTAAGGTTGGACAGCTTGGCTACCTAAGAAACAATCACAGACTTAAGTAAGTCTTTCCAACACACCCCAATGGAATCACTACTTCTGGATACATCTGATGTCTCCATTAATTACACACACAGGATATAAAGAGCAGCCTTACTAGGGATAGTTGTTTCTTTAAAATTGCTCCTGGCTTTGTGTTAGCCAACTATTCTATGACTTGCTCTAGCATTACCAGGCGAAGCATGTAAATAGCTTTAATTTAGTACATGGTGACAGCCTGAATGTAGATTAGGGGTACTTACTGCTACTACAGGCAAAGGACTGACATCAGATTCTTCTTTAATGAAGACTGCAGAAGTTTCCATAAATTTGGCATAATCGGCAGCGTACCATACTTTCAATTCCGTGTGGGGCTCAATTGGCTGTGAATGGAAGAAAGTAGTTCACATTTACTTCTGCCAGTTTACCTACATCAAATGATACTATGTTGAAGACTGGAGGGAGGGGGATGGAATTTGTTATCATTACCCATGTTGCACTCTTTGAATCTATTTAAATTACTGGTAACTTAGTTTCAAGATACATATATTCTTTCTGAGCATTACTATCCACTCTGATAGCTTTGAAACTTTAGAGAATTTCTAAAAGCAGACCTGCATGTACAGAGATTTTGGGGGATGGTAGTAGGACAGATGCTTCCCACTTTCGTTCATTGAGATTTATTTGCCTATGATGTCCAGATGTCCAGCAGTCTTTCCAAGAAGTATCCTTGATGTTCCTGAAGCCCACTGAACATGACACTTAACTACACGTTATAGGCAAAAGAAAATTGCATAATGAATGCATAATAACTTGAACACCTCTTGGATGCACGGACTCAGGGCTGATTAATATGTGGACTTCAAATCAAACTTGTATGTTTACATGCACTGGTTCTAATGGGTGAGGCTCAGTATGAATGGTGGGGATGGGCTGATGAGCTTAAAGGTCTTTTCTACCTTAATGATTCAATGTACATGCTATATGGTACCGCCTGCCCTTCTTTCACTGAAGCCTTCCTATACAGGATTAAGGGAGTCCATAATCTGCAGTCTTCCCTCCAGTCATGCATACAGCAAATCTTGGACTGAACTACAACCTCGTCATACAAGTACTTGAAGTCAATATGGAAACAGACAGAAAAAGACAGATGAGCGATTACATTAATTGGCTCAAGATTTCTCACATATTTAGAAGAAAAGAAGTAACCTTGGGGTCATGATTTCTATGACTTGATTCATCTACAATCAAAACTAACATTCTTTCAATGGATGCACAGCCATACTGCATTGTTGCTGTTGTTTTGTTTCAGCTAAGCTAAATTTATGCCACTAGAAAGAACAAACTAGCCTGGAAAGACAGCAGCTCAATCTTCTTCCGCAAGATATCACATCTTAAAATGCACGTATAACATCAACATTGCATAAGCATGGTAGGTGAAAGATAACTTAGACTATGAATGCTGAAAAGAGACAGATAATTGTGTGTATAACGTCTAAAAACTGAACTAAGTCACTAAAAATCTTCTGCCTTTATTCTAAACTGATATCTTATCTCTCTGTAAAACCAGTGGAGCCAATACTTCCATTCTCAACTTAATAGATACTCAAACTCTCTTAAGAAAAAATCCTGATAACCAGCCCTAAGGCAGCCTCACAACGTGACCAGCAGGGTGTGCCTCAGTGTAGCAGAAAGCTATTTTCCCTTACTGACCTGGACAAAATCTGCAGGATGCCACAGTACTATGAATGGCACACGATGATTTATGTCCATGAGCAATTCTATTGAAAGCAGCAGTGAGCTGTCTCAATCCATTATTTAAATTCTATCAGAAATTTTAAGTTACTTGTCTTGTAAATATGCTGCTTAGAAAAAACATTTATTTTTGCTTTCCACATAGAGTACTATCAATGCTCTCAGTTCTACACATATAACATATATTTAAAATTGTACTGACTGAACCAGAATTCCAAATACAGCCTAAATATCATCACAGATTAGTACATACTGCTATATGTTGATTTTTTACATTGCTTTACCATTCATCCAAACACAAACACTGTTATAAAAGACTTTGAAGACGCAAAGCGTTATCACCATTAACTTCTTCTCACACCATCACTGTCTGCTAAGTATGACTAGTATTTTCTCATTCTTATGTTACTCACAATGCTACAGGCATTTACTTACAATAAAGAAGGGGAGAAAAAAAAGGAACATTCAACACGAAGACTTCAGTTTCCTAAACGTGTCAGAGTTAAGTTCTGGTTTAAAATAATTTAAAAAAAAATCTGACAAAGTGGCCAAAACAACAAAACCGGAGAAGACCACGATATTCCTGTGTAATTTACAAATACAGAGTTCTGCATTTTCTCTCCTAAGACAGAGAGACAGTCTAAAATCCCTAGTATAAATTGATCATTTCATGGCAACATCGTAGAATCACAGAATCACAGAATTACTCAGGTTGGAAGGGACCTCAAGGATCATCAAGTCCAACTGCAGCCTAACCATAGTACCCTAACTCTAACTACCCTCTGCTAAATCATGTCCCTGAGCTCCACGTCCACTGTAAGTTCTGCAGTTAAGTCTTCAGATTTAATCAGAGCAGAAAATAATACTTAAAGAAGCTACTCCGTATCCTCTAATGCGCTCAGAACACAACCTGTGTCCAAAAGTGCAATAAAGAAAAGTACTTTCCAGGAAGGAGCACTGTCAAAAGTAATCCTGCAGGACAATCTCACAACGTGCCTATTTTGAACTGGAATGGTAACACTTCACAGTGTTCTTGTTTAAACACAGCTACCATGAAAGATATTTCTGCATTTCTCTACCCAGTTTCTTCAACACCCGCAGCATATGTACACATTACCTTTCACTGGAAAACTCCATACACTGCTTGCTTTACTATGGATTAAGTGATATAAAAGGTGGTGTGTACGAAAGCAGCGGTTGCCTGAATATAATCAATCTTTCATCTGTAAAAGGGTTGGTCTTTCAGAATCTTTGTCGATAAATTGCCATTTGAATGACAGGTGAAGCAATGTGGGTTTAACTACCTTAACAGTTGTAAAGTAGACTTCTCCACAGTGCTGATAAGCCACAAGGGTCTGTTCTTCTTGGTTCCGGGCTAACCGGACAAACATCATCCAGTTTCCACAGTCTTCATTGGGAGTGTCCAGAAAGTACTTCCCTCCATCTTTCAATACCTGAAACAAAGGGGGAGGATGGGAGAAACAACGTGGTAAAAACTATGTCCTGTACAGAGACTCGTTAATTTTTTTTAACTTGGAATCAGGGCTACCAATTATTTACCTTCTCGTGGTGATAAAATCCTTGAAATCATGTTTGTTTCAAAATAGATCACTCTTAGAGAACACCAAGTGCAAAAGAAAGCAAAGATTGAGTACCTTCTGAGGCACCAAGTAGGAAAATACCTTTGTATGTATTTCCAGTTTATATTTCTCATTTTTTATGTTATATAAAGATAGTGTTATAGGAACAAGAACTAAGTGCAAGCAGGTAGGAAGATAAGCTTTGTGCCTTAATGTACTTCCTGAGTAGCTGATAATCTCAAACTTCAATGCTGCATTAATGCTGTTTTGCATGGAACAATCACACAAGTTGTGTAATAATTCCAAAGAATCTTTTTAACAGTCATCCCTTTTTAAAAATTTAAAATTAAATACAAGTGAACAATCGCGCCAGAAAGACCTCATTCGTTTTGCTTTACTTCATTCTTCTGGATTCCTTTTCAAGGGAATGCCTGTATGAGTGAACACCCCCAACCTCATACAGGGCAGCTGCTTTTCCACTGCACACTCCGGAATGTAGACATTTGAAGCTGCACAACAGATGCCAGCACTGCAGCATGGGTTTCAATAACCACCTAAGCTAACAAATAACTGCAAAACAAGTTTTATCTTCACTGCTTCCGAGGACTATTTTACCCAACTTTGTCATTTTTTCAATGGAAACACTTGCCTGCTGGACATGTCTTAGTTTAATCACATTCAGAATGCTGCTAAGGGAAATGCCAAGGCAACTACCACTGCCATTCAGGAAAAGTGAGAATCCAGCCTCTTCTTGTGAAGAAATAGTCTTTTCATCAATCAGAGCTGTGCTTATCACTGTACACTTTGAAGCAAACTGGGGCGACCGATAGAGGATAGGGTGCGGTTTACAACGGCTTGGTGGAGAGGAAGGAACTGGGTGCTTAGCTCATCCATGCTTGCAGACTTGCAAGATATGTACCTTACCTTTTCCACATTTGTAAGAATTAAAGCATTGCATAAGGACAGAAGAAACTAATGCTCTGTGTTGTCATCATGCTATGAAAATCCCACATAAGGACAGTGTTATCTTCCTGGCAGACTGTGCACGTGATTTCCATGAGCAAATGAAGTCTACAGCAATTACTGGACCTATTATTTTCATTCTCAAATGAAACTGCAGAAGTACCTGTATCTATGCCTTTCTCCACAGCAGACTGTTTTCCAGTCCCAAGCTTCTGAGGAAGAAAATTCAAACAAAGACATACAGCATAGAACAGGACAGCTGCTGCCGGCCTCTCTCTTGGAGGGTGAGGGCCTGATGTTAAATGACAAGTCTTGGAAGAACCATGACTCGCCAGGGAGTTCTGACAGAGGCTGTGGCTGGAACACAGATGTGCTGTATGACAGAGACACCTGTGCAGGTGAGATGTGGGATAAGACTATTGTGATCAACCATCACTCCCAAGGAGTTAATGAGGGGAAAAATGTGCATGAAGATATATCTAAGCTAGGCTGGTCTTGACAGAGGCCATTATATGTGTGGAAAAAGTACAAACAATGGTGTAAATGGTCCAGATGGGATGAATAGCACATGCTTATGCAGGAAGGGATAGCAACCGCTCTAAGAATAACAACCTGACAAAATAAACTGAATTATTACACTGCCTGTCAAAGTTTATACACAATCACATAATTAAAGAATGCTTCCTTATTCTTGCACTGTTCCTTCCTACTAAGCAGGTGTCAGTGCATATTTCTGCCACTATTGCTAAGCCAGTGCACACACGACCCTCCCAATAAAATGGTGTAAAGTACAAATTCTCTTGGTTTTACTTCATAGAATCACAGAGTATCCCTTTGTTGGAAGGGTCTCACAAGGATCATTGAGTGCAACCCCTGGCTCCACACAGGACCACCCAAAATTCATACCCTAGCATTGTCCAAAGGCAACTGGACATTCAATTCTTGAACTCCAGCAGCTTGGGGCAGTGCCCATGGCCTTGGGGAGTCTGTGCCATGCCCATCACCCTCTTGTGAAGAACCTTTTCCTCACACCCAACCTGACCCTCCCCTGATGCAGCTCCATGCCATTCCCTCAGGTCCTGTCACTGTCACTAGAGAACAGATCTCAGTGCTGCTCCCACTCTCTCCTTGTGAGGAGCTGTAGGCTGACATGAGGCCTCCCCTCAGCCTCCCCGGCTCTGGGCTGAACAAACTAAGTGAATACAGACCTACTAGGGAAGACAGTACTATCCCTGGATACTTTCAATAGCCATACTCCATGAAAAGTTTATCAAGAACAGTTAGATCAATAGATAAATCACCCAGAAGTGATAAAACTAGAAAGCAGGAAAGTAAACTCAGCATACAAGAACATCTTGTTACTTCAGGCTATGCTGTGCAACCCAGTAATATGACTTAAATTCATACAAAGAGATCAGAAGTACAATTAATAAACTAGATTAGAAGGCAAGTTGCCCATATGAAATGTTAAAAGACACATATGCACTTCATGTTAAGGCACAGGGTTTTTACCTGCAGAACTAGCCTACTCTCATCGTAGCAAGTCAATTTTGTAGACAGTTGACCAACGTAAGGACCAAATTGTGTTCTCTTCTGTATTACTTTCTTTGCAAATACTCCAAGGACTGTAAATAAAAAAGACCAGACTAACATTAATGTGGACACAATGAGCTATTTCTTGTACAGTTACATTTATGAAAATGGATTTAGACATAACAGTCCTGAATGCATTAATTCTTCTTCAACAGAAATATACCAGGTAAACCATTCAAAGTGTTAAGAGTCTGAAAAGGATCCAAGTCTTTAAAGAGGCTTTGTAAAAAATGGAACTTACATTGAATACAATTGACAAAATTGCTTAAAATCCAAAACAGGATATTAACATGCAATGGTCAAATGTGCTGATTGTCTTCAGTGTAAAAGATGTTACCATAGCACTATGCTTATAGGCATAGCTGAGAAAGTTGTCACGTCCCAGTATTAGAGAAGATCTATAATAACGCAAGATTACCTGTCTTACTCATCTTGTTACCTCCTACCTATAACCAATGGTGCAGCATAACAGGCATCTTGCTATTCCCTTTCTGAAATGTCATCTAGGCAGAACTAATTTTACATAGCAAACTGAGCATGTAGTTCACTTGCTCAAGCTTGAGCATTCAAACTTTCTATAACGTGAGTTGAAGGTGCTGCAAAAAGCGATCCAACACCCTATATTCTTATGAGTTTGCATAGCCGATGAGGGATGTTACTTACCATTTTGTTTCTGGCCTTTCATTGAACACACTTTCTTGTTTTTCACATGGGTTGGGAGAAAGATATGTAATAGTGTATAGCTTTTACCATTACAAATTCAACATTCACTCTACTTGTATAAACTCAACAGAGCTAACAGATAGCTTCCTATTAAATGTTACATCAGCTCCAGCAGATATCCAAAAATCAGCCTATGCACTGGTACTAGAAATCAGTCATAAATAACAGTAGCTAAATCTGAGGTTTAGTTACACTCAGCTTCACACAGATAATATCCAAGGATTATGTCTTAAGCAATGCATAAAAAAGGGCTAGTGTTAGTATTACTGGCCTTCTCTTTATGAAATATCGGAAAAAGAGCTACAGTACTTACTCTGCTGGTTACCAGCTCGCAGCTCCAACACTCGCAAAGTAAGGTAGTGAGGTAGGGTGAGACGGGCTCGGCTAGGAATAATCCTGTCTTTAGCCCTGATGAGTGGTCCATGAAGTTTGCATTCTCCTATAAGGCTTTTACCGCAATCCTCACACCCTACAAATCCAGAAAAAGAGAACCCATTACTAAAAGTGCAGCATTTCTCTCCAACTTAGTCTCTAGTAACTGTCTTGCTTGAGAACACATCTTGATTTATCAATGTTTTTATTTACAGCACTTTTCTACATTAAGTGCAGAAAAGACTATCTGAAAGCCAAAACTGAAATAGGAAGGTTTGAAATACGGCTTCCAGTTTGTGCTTTTCCTCCTGTGTGTACAGGCACATCCTGACTTCCAAAGATTTATACACAGCTCATTGGGAGATGTTGTCAACAGTGACCACGGAGACTAGGATGGCAGCAAAATTGGAGTTCACAGTATGTGTACCTTTAAATCAAGGTATATACATTTATATATAGATGAGAATGGCAAGGCTGCTAGTAATAACCAAGGTAACTTGCAGAGATCCAAGAAGCCCAGGAAAGATCACTGTGACTTCGTGATCTTGCACAGGCCCTGCTAAGTAAAAGATGAGACCCTTAGTGTATCATGAAAAATAGGTGTTACACTCACAACTCAGTTGACAACCACTAAAGGCAGCATTCCCAGACTGTACTGTCTATGGAAAGCCAAGAGGCACACCACATTTCCCAGGCGTAGTTTCACAGTAATCACATTTGCAGAATACATGAACCATCCACAGAAGTCACTAATGAGAAAGACGTCTGCAAATACTGACATTCTCCCAGCACATTAAGGTATTTTTGGTTCAGCGTAGCTCAGGCTGGTTGCCAGGGAAACTCGTATTGAGCAGTGACAAAATGTGGCAATGATCCTCATCAACAGAAGACATCCAAGCACTGGAGTTACACAGAGTGATGGGAAAAACAGTGCACAAAACCTTTTTGTAGACAGTAGAAACAAAAGCAGTGAACCAACAAATAATCCATGACTACCTTGCTTTTACTTCTGAAAATTCTTTTGAGCAGGTCTATTCAAGTAAGTGACAGTAAGCAACAGAAGAGTGAAATCAGAACACCCAAGAAAGTTTGAGGGAGCCAAGGGAAGCTGTAGCAAAGACTGGGGCAGGAGAGATGAGTCTTCAGGTCAGGCTGGGGCTAGAAACCAAAGAATGAAGCATAAGGTCTCAGAGACAACATTTGGAGAGACACTGGGGACGATCCTTGAGAAAGGAAAGCAGTGTCACAAATACAATATTCAGCGTAGCTCCAAAAGGTTTCCATTTGTTAACTAAAGAAGGGACTTGACTAAAGTATATGCCTTAAGAGTTTAGTCCAAAATCTTCCCAAATAAGTCCAAAGTGCTCTTACTGAATTTTCTGGGCTTTCCATCGGCTGTAAAGGAGGAGGTAGCCCTGTGTATTTGTCAAGCTAAAGACACAGCAGTAGTCCATATTCTTCAGTATTTTGGGGATCACATAATAGTTTTTCCATGGCTCCCAGACCACATGTCTGCATTACAAATAGCTGAAATCCACGATTTCTTTTTTACTGTTAGAGCTACAGATAAAGAACACACCACTCTACGAGCATCACTTAAAATGCACACCCAAAAAAGCCCTGAGTACAGCTGCAGGACAGATTTTTCTTGTTACACACTGTTTTATGTATCTGAAGGTTCTTTACAGCTAGGCTGCAAGAAAAGAAATATTTTCATGGTGGTTTAACTTAATAGGCTTTTAAATAGATTACCAACAATCTATGTCTTCTGAGGGCAACCAAATTATTAGGGGTCCTCTACCAGCTTCCTAGGCTTACCTAGAATAATAGCGACTTTGTTTCGACTTGTGCAGCTCCTGCTCGGAGAGTTGTTCTATGCAAACAGCTGAAAAACATTACCAAAAGCAAAAGGGAGACAAAGAGCTGCTGTTAGAGGGAGGATGTATCTAATCGTAAAGTACACGACCTTATCACTCCATGCCATGCCTCTGTGATTCATCGCAACCCAGCTCCTGAGCAAACCTTGCAGCCCTCCTGGGGCAGCGCTGCTGCAGAGGACCTGGGGCAAGCAGCGGGCAGGCCAGGAGGAGAAAGCAGGAGAAATGAGCGCTACGGGCCTCCCCTGAACCAGCCTCCAACATTACCACTACTGTTCTGACAGTTAAATCCCACTGCTGCACAAGCAGCTGATTTGGTTTGAAGTTTTCAAGCAAGGTGGCCTGACTGGAAAGGCCTGCCATCAGATACTCGCAGAGACAGCAGTGTGACTGCAAAATGAGCTCATCAAAGGCATTTTGGCTGTTAACTTGTGAAAAGCTGGCTGGTACAGCCCCAGTGACTGATGGTGACATCCCTGCTCCTGACTCAGGTGCTAGCCACCACCTCCAGGTGCCCCCAAAAGCACAGCGGTGACCTCCCAGCAGGCCTTCATTCACACTGAGGGAAGATTAGGTTTCAAAATAACAGAAATATAACGCTCTCTGCCCAGGGAGGTGGTGGTGTCACCAACCCTGCAGGTGTTCAAGGAAGGTTTAGACACTGTGTTGTTCTTCAGTGAGAACTACTGGTGATAGGCAGACGGTTGGACTGGATGATCTTGTGGGTCTTTTCCAACCTTGGTGATTCTATGATTCTCAAATCAAACTTTATAACATGTACATGGAGGATGCTCCTTGAAACTGAAAATAATGCTTGCACAAATAAGTAGGTGAGAGAAGTGAGAGAAAGGTTTCTAGCCAAGACTAGGGCGCCGGCCTAGAGAATGTAACAAACCAGATTCCAGAGCTGGAAGCAGCTCTTAATTAGGACACTACTCTAAGCTAATTGGCTTTCCCACCCACTTCAGCTGACACTCTGGCAGCTTGGTACCTCTTGATACATGCACTCGTTAAGCACCTTGCTGCAGAATCCGGCCTGGCGTCTCCGTGCAGCATCACGAAACACCCAGACCTACCCAATGTTAGCTCTAGGATCGTCTGCATTTTCTGATGTGGGGTATGAAGATTGCTAGCTGATCTAGCGGTTTAATTGTAGTTCCAGTCCTTGAATTACATTTACTTCACGATATTTCTGATGTCATACTGATGCACCTGGTACCGTGACTCTGAATGTGCATCGCATGCTGAAAATCGCTGGGTGTACCAGAAGCACAAGATTGGGCCACTGTAAGTATGGTAACTGCTGAGAGTATCCATAGCCTTAGGTAATCCCCTGGGAAGTGGGGGTCTTTGTGATTTCTTCCCCCAAAACTAACAGCACAAAATCGTCACGTTACATTCTTCCTTGGTGATAGTTTCAGACCAACTCAAAATCCTTCATACTTCGATGCTAAATTACAGGGCAAGAAATGCATATGTCATTACAGCTTTGCCGTTGCACCACTTTGCAACTCTCAAAATGTATTTCTGCTTTTTGTTAGGAACATTAGTATATTGCCTGATGCTTTTACAGTCTCTCTGCTCCCTTAACCTACATTTATACATACAAGATTAGCGGATTCCATGTCACGTTCACAAGAATACATGATAATGCACAAGCACGCAAGGAAATAATGAAACTGCCTCCATACCTCTGCTTTGTTGCTCCTTTAATCTATGGGCAACAAAAATAAATGAAGCACTCATGGGAACTATAAGCTGTAAAAAGCAGATCATTACCTTCAGAGCAACAATGCTTTAGGATCCCCTACAGGATATTCATTCATTCTTGGCCTGTAAAGAATTTTACAGAGTTCCAAGCAACATTTTACCTGCAGATTAAACCACACAAGCTAGCAGATCCCATAACCAGCACGATGTTATTCTACTGCGTGCAGCATGGCTGGCTTCTGCCGGGCTGTCAGGAGGTACTGCCAGAAGCCACAGTGCCCACAGGTTGCACTTCCACCCACCAACTGACCACTGCAGGCCGACTGCCATACCTGAGCCATTCTCAGTGCAGAGGCGCTTCCCTCGGTCCAGGTGACAGCTGTCCTTGGCCAACGCTGCAGACTACAGACCGGCCCGCTCTCCTTTCCCCCAGGACAACCGCAGGGCCATCAGCCCTGCACGGGGCCGAGCTCCTGCAGGTAGCGGCAGCCAGGCAGGACTCCAGCACACTTAGCAAACACAGGTTTCCAAAGCAGTGGCCCGATCCCTGGGCAGTGCCACCCCCACAGACACAAGCCCGGCCTCAGGGGAGAGCTCATTAGCGTGGGCACGGCGCCACGGGCTGCGGTTACACAAAGTCCGGTTGTGGAGATTACAGAGCTATACATAGCTATACTAGGAATGCAATCACTGCCACAAGAGCCCCAGCATACCACCAGCTCCTTGGCCAATCAGCTGTAGAGCACGACTTTCAAAAAATCATTTGCTAACAACCAGATCCCTATCAGGCGGTCTTACTGCATCTTCTCCAACCTCCGCTCTTAAGTGACGTTACGGTACCTGAATCCTCCTTCAGAGTCTCTGGAGACGTCTGCAGTACTTCTTACATGCACTGTGGGCACAGAGGTAACTCCTTCCTTTCACAACACCCATTTCTTGCAAAGATGCACTGCAAGAAATGACTGTTCTGCCGAGCAGCACTCAAAATTTGCTGCGCAGTTTTGCAGCATTAGAATTAGCTCCCGTGCACAGAGGGAACAAAGATCAGTGTACATAGTACTCCAAATCCAAGTCTAATTACAATCATAAGATTTGCATAGCAAACAACAGTAATTTACCCCAAAGTAAAACTGTGCTGCTTCATCACCCTTGCTCTGCTTTCATGTACAGGGACATCACGTGAATACTTTGTTGAAATGTTCTCCCTTAGCATATGTGCCATTTGCAGTATCTGAGTTTTGATTCCTCTTGTGTAAAAGTATGTGAGGCTTTCCTGCTCTGTCGTTTGTTCTGAAGCACCCA
>PPHD01022088.1:0-12992 GCA_002909625.1 Bambusicola thoracicus | reverse complement strand
GAAAGGGTGATATCATGCATGAGAAATACTACATTAAAAAAAAAAATCTGTGTAATAACACCAAATTCAAAAATAAGCTGTTCACAATTCCCCAAATGCTCAATTAATTACAGTATATGGGAAGAAAGAGGGTCTTCTACTCACTAAGATTTTTTATGCTGTAAATTACCTTTGGGTTGTAATTTTAGCCTTATTTGAAGTAATTACACTGTATGCTTTACAAAAAAGGTAACTGCAAAAAAAGCCTTAATCTTTGAAGATATAATTTCACTCTTCTTGCTATTGAGCACCACAATAAGAGGGCACCAATGCTATACATTCACCAGAAAATATCCAAGCTTCATCATTCATTACCACATCCCATCAACTCGAATTATAATTTTTATGCTTACTCTTTTTTTGCGGGATAAGAGACAGCATACTTTAAAGTGTACTTAAAAATAACCAGACATTGAAGACCATGAGGCTGAACCTAGGTGGAGATATAAAGCATTTTGATGAGCATCACAGGAATAAAAAGAAGTGTAACCCCTAGAAGTGAATTACTGTGTCTCTAAGCTGTCAAAACTGTGGGAGAGTTAAGGGAACAGCAGAATAGAAAGAACCAGTGGAATTAGGCTACACGTCCTGCACCAAAAGCTGTTGAAAAAGAAGAAAATAACCCACCAAAAACAAACCCCCACAACCTTGGTAGCTGCAGAGTGATTAGTAAAGTCCTGTCAGCCAACAGGTAGGAAGCAAAGGAATATTAATAAATAGCCAACTCCCAGCTCAGAAAAAAAGTTAACAGCAGTACGCCCTGGGGAGCTGTGCTGTGACTGTTCTGTGTATTTATTAATGACCTAGAGGAGATGGAAAAATATGCTGATGGCAGGAAATTATATAGGTTAGTCAAGATGAAACAGCACTGTGAGAAGTTCCCAAGCAGCCCAGTGAAACTAAGTTGGAGGTAAATCTTCCTGCTTATTTAACCAGAGCACATGAAGAAACTGCCTGCAGTTTAAGTCTCTGAAAAATCATTTCACTACCATGTCTTGTGCAAGTCAGGCTCGGTTGCCTCATTGTGCATACATAGTGGGAATAAGCAGTTCTGTTGATGAAAACAATGATACAAAAATTCAAGTAAAAAAAAGAAAAAACAGATTTTCTGGTATTTTAAAACAGAGCTAAATGCAACTGAAATGCAGCGGAAAAACAGAAGTATAATAACAGTATAATAACACTACTAGATATATCAAAGTTTTGCTTAGCAGACTCCAGTACTTTTCACTGCCATTCACAAAAAAAAAAAAAAAAAAAAAAGCTCAAGAGTTCAATGTTTACATATACAGAATAAAACAGAAAGAAAACAATTTAAAAATCCATTTAAATTTCTGTTTAAAGCATGGCTGCTAAAACAAATGCATACACATAAACATAGTGAAAGGCTCGGAATTGATTCTTAACACTCATCGCAAAATCTTTAGAAAGATCCAGAAAGTACCTGTGCTGTTCCTTATATTAATAAGCTTTTTGAAAGACAGAGGACTAGCAGAAGAATGCATGAACATGGAAAACAAAATGACAGTTTGCTGTTGTTAATCCAATAAAAAAATAAATGCCAACTTTGTAGTGCTGCAGAAAACCCACAATATTTTGCAATCAGGCAACAAATGACATTGCCAAATTCAATATTAGTAAATTCTGATATAGTCTGCAGATGTATATACAGTCAAGCACAGCATATCCTAAGAATATTTCCGTAAAATGTACTGGACTTTGACCTAGCTACTATCTATGGAGAAAAATACACAGTTTTAATGTTCGAGTAGAAGTAGAAGATAAGGAGAAGAAAAGAAATTATGTCATGCCATACATTTAGGAGTGCACTCACTTTGCAATTTTATTTTTCTTAAGTTTCACATTCTGTTTTTTCCTCCCTTTCTGTAAAAACGGAGATAAGAATACTTGAAAACAGAAAGGAACATAGGGAAACAGACAGAATAGAAAGACTTATCCTATACAGGGAGCAGCCAAGCAGATTGAGATCTTTCAAAATGGAAAAAGTAACCAGAAGGCCACAAGACAGAAATGCATCAGTGTTATGTAGGAAGCAAAAGACAAAGTGAGGGATTTTCCTTTACTGTTTTTAATGCATGCTTTAATGGGCATTCATTGCAGATCCAAAAAGCAGATTTTTGGCATTAAATTTCCAGGGTAAAATCACCATTTTTTTCTGCTCTAACACACACAATTCTACTTAACTGATATTCATTCCTGAGAACAACAAGCCACATTGTCTAGTTTGATCTAGTATGACCATTTGTCTTCTGAATAAGAACATACAAAAAAAGGTTACAAGCAAAGCATGATGGGAAAATTATTAAAGAAATCATAGAATCATAGAATTCTTAAGAGTCAGAAGGGACCTTTAAAGGTCATCCACTCTGACTCCCTTGAAATGAACAGGGACACCTACAGCTAGGTCAGGTTGCTCAGAGCCCCATCCAGTCTGACCTTGAGTGTCTCCAGGGATGGGGCATCCACCACATCTCTGGGCAACCCGTTCCAGTGCTTCACCACCCTGATTGTATCAAACTTCTTTCTTATCTAAATGACTGCTTGAGGGTTAGAATTCGGCAGGTTTTTTTAGTATAGCTCATACACATACAATAGCCTATCCAATTTTAAAGTGCTATAACACTGAGATCAGTGTTAACGTGAAAAATCTATTGAAAATCAAATGTTGCTGATAGTCATAATCCCAGAACCACTTTTAACATGAAATGCATATGCAAAATTTTAACACAGCTATACAAAAAGCATCTCAAATGATGACTTCAAAACAGACACTATAACAAAAGATGTAAATGTAGAAATGTAAAGAAAAAGTTCTTGTACATCTCGAGTTTGACTATTCTTTGCCTTACATCGTGCTGTCATTTATACCAGTGTCGGCAGAGAAGCTTATAGAGAAGCTCTAAAATACTGCCAAATTAGAATGTAGTGGTTTATATCTACTTGGTGATAGCCTGATTTAGCTGCAGTGTAATTGAGCATTAAGACCTGATTTACTGTGAGAAAAAGGGGATGGAAAATACCCAATTATTTAATGACCTTTTCCAACCTCTCTCCGCTGGAGAAATACTTAAATAAATAAAATATTCAGAATACAGAAAGAAAAATGAAACAATGCTCTTAAACAAAGCAAGTAGGGAAAGAAAGCTCCAATTTAGAAGAAAAAAAAAGTTTTCATAGTAGAAGCAATAAAGTGAAGTACATGAAACTAACTCTTGCAGGATATTCACTTAAATAGTTTAGTAAGACCGTAAAACAGTGGCAGTATAGACAAGAATGGCATCCTCTGCTGCCATACTAAATAGAATTACGACTGCTAACCGTACTTCAGTTGTTTGATCGTCCTTCAGATCCTGATCATCCTTCAGGTTATTTAACTCATAAAAACAGAGATTCTCACACAAGTTTTCACATAGTTTTGGACATTTTTAGGGATAAAATATTTGCGTACATTTTTTGCATAAAAAGATCCTGAGATTTTCCAATAAACAATGAATGTGGTTGTGTTATCAGAGTACGAGCTGTGAAAACAGAGCTGTAAAGAATTAATGTTTTCTAAACATTTCGAGGTACTACAAAACAAAACCAAATTCAGAAGGATGTGTTCTGAGCAGAGAGGAGTTTAGCTCTGCTTGTTTATTTAACAGAGTCAAGATGAAGCTGTCTGGAAGCAAAGTAACATTCAGGAAGACATCCATAAGCCAGAGAGTGATGAAGGAGTAAAAAACTCCATCCTGGTTTAGGAAAAGTAGTCCTGTGATTAAAAACACCTGAAGAGACCCCGTGTCATGACATTTTTCTGCATTACAGTTTTTCCTCGTCTTCACTTCATAAGTTGAAATAAGTATATTTCAACTGTATCTATACCTATAGTCCCAGGCGGGCTGCATGCCAAATACATCAGCCAAAACCGTGTAGGTTTCTCTCTCTTCCCACCCCCCCCAAAAACCCCACACAATAAACACAAGACAAAAACAAATAAGTAAATAAGTAAAATCTGATAGCTTCCTGTTTAAGAGCACTGTCTGATTGGATCACAAAAAACTCAGCAGTTATCACTCACAGTAAAAGATGCTCAAAATAAAATGCACATGCACACAAAATCCATGTTCCTGAGTTACAAGCCACAACACACACCCTAAGAAGATTTTGCTCCTATAATTTTTCTTCTATATAGCAATTTTTGCAACTGATGAGCAAACAAAATGAATCAAGGCCAGGGGACGTTCTTTTCCCTCCCACTGGAAATCTATTTATTATAGTCATTTCCCTAAACATTCCAGCAGACTAACAAACTTTAAATACAATAACAACCCCCCTTACTTCCTACACTCTAGGTTGCTATTTGCAATTTTTAAAAACATTCACTACAAAAGAAAGTTTTTCGTCTCAGCCAACTAGATCTTTTTGCATTGACTAAGCAGTTCCAAATAATAAGGCCCACAGCTCCCAATTAAAAAAGGACTGCGCACAGCTCTCTTTGCTCACCAGCCTCACTCAGAAAAGCACTGAGGTCTCACTGACAGAAATTTCTAGAAACGAAACAAACTTTTTCAAGTTTTTTTGCAGACCATTTCCTTGACCAAGTAAACTTTGTACATGTTTAAATGTGCACATACAATTCAGTTCGAGCAGGTTTTGAAACTTAAGTCCTTCTGGAGCTATTCACTTGATGCATACATGATACAATCTTCAAGATAATGGCAACTATTTTTTGTGCTTTTTCTAACTGAAGTGTAGTTTGTACTGAAAAAAAATGCATTCTCAAATTATTATTGATTTAACAAACCAATTTAATCTCATTACTCCAATACTGCCCAAGAATAATAATACAACAACAACAAAAACAACAGTGAGCATCTACAGTTTCTGAACAACATCATCCAGCTTCTCAACTTGTTATGAAAACATGCCACAATGAAAAAATCAAAACACTATAAAAAGGTTGTACCTAAGTTGCTCTGAAAGTAATGCCTCTTATTTGTTTCTGTCGAAATTACAACAGATGCAAAGAGCACAGTAACACTGTTCAATAGCATAAGTTCTCAGCTCCAAAGCATGATTTCTGAAAATAGTCACCACAATTAGTTTTGTATTTTCACCAGTGGTGAACAACAGCCTGCATGCTGTGCTCTTAAAAATCTGCACCAGTGGAGGTGATTCACTGTCGCTGTCACCACCACTGAAATGCACCATTCACTGCCACACTGTGCTCACATCCACCTATTGGTCTCCATAAACATTCAGCAAGTATCGATGAATGCCAATGGATGCAATGTTTTCTGCACGGAGGAATTCGACCACGCATCTTCACTTCATACACACTTCCATATCAGGTGTCACTCTGTCAGACTGCCCCTCTGCTGCCATCTGTCACAGCAAGAAAATGTAGTGGAATATTGTTGGGAAGGTTCAACCTCTACTGCCATACCACCAACATGTGCCTCTGATGTTGTGGGTCAACAGAATAAAAGAGGAGGTATTGCTTTCAGAGCAGCCCTTATCATTCACATGATTTCCCAGCCATCTCAGGATGCACTTGTAAAGAATATATTTGTCTTACTTAGATGGACTTGGGCAAGACGGTTTTCTACTACAGTATTTCACTCGTGCAATGTATTGAAGGGATTATTTAACAGCTACTTGAAATGTCACAACATTATAGAGATTATTCAGAAACATGAAAGTCCATTGGCAAGACTTAGAGTTTTAACCAAGTCTCCAATGAACAAAGAATAGAAACAGATCATTCAAGGGTAATTCAAACATTGGTGTTGGCTCTGTTCTTCTAGCTATGGCAAAATATTCAAGTTCTTCTGCGAACACCAAAAGCCTATTAATTCTTCTGTGCTACTTTAAGGAGGAGTGCAAAGGCAAGCCAGCAGACAAAACATGTTGTGCTATTTGAGTCTTTAATATAATAGTCTTTTATCCAGCCCTCTCAGTGTGTTTTGAATCAACAGCAATGATGAAAAGAATTACAACAGAATTTGACTACACACATGCAGGACACCAGCTTAGTTCTTTATTAATGCGCTATCCACCCAGTCAGAGAGCATCCAAATGCTACACTATTTGAGCACTTGGTATCTTAACCCCATTGCTTAATAACTGCACAATTTGTCTCGTATGGTAAATGCCCAAAATGCAGGGAGTGAGGGCAACAGAGAAATGCATTGCATCAGCCTGCTTGGGACCACCAATGCGGGCATCAGACAAGATGCTGCTTTCAGGAGAACACTGTTGAAAACAGCTCTCTAATTAGCATCAGACAGGCACAAGCTTGAGCAGAAAGATGAGGGTCAGCAGACTGAAGAGCAGGTCAAGCTACCAAAATTCTATACGACAATACACAGGCTACATGGCAGCAAAGTTTCTCGCCTACACAGACAATACACTGTGCTAAAATCTATAGGCCCTCCTCACTGCCTCCTCCTTCCAGTGGGGAGGGGGAAGGAAATTAAATGGCTCTGTTGTCAGTGCGACATGATCACTATTTAGGAGCTACAATTTTTTTGAATAAAAACAAATAAATAGAGGCCAAGTATGCATCACTTGCAGCCAAAATTGTTTATGTTGTATATAAGGACCCAATTAGCAGAGTATTAAGACAGCACAAATATTCCCTCGCAAGATTTCACGCTTCCCATCACACAAGAGGATGGAAAATACACAGAAACATTCCTGGAAGAGAAACAACTGCACCACCTAATTCAATCACTCTGATTTATTTATTTGTTACAATTTATTGTGCTCTTTAACAGCTTAATCAATGACATTGATGGTGGGATCTAGTGAACCTTCAGCAAGTTTGTGGATGACTCCAAGATGTGTAGTGCGGTCTACACATCAGAGTGTTGGGATGTCACCCAGTAAGACCCAGACAGGTTCAAGCAGTGGGCCAAGGTGAATCTCATGAGGTTCAACAAATCCAAGTGCAAGGTCTGCACCTGGGTTGTGGCAACCTTCACTATCAATACAAGATGGGAGAAGGATAGAGCACAGCCCCGCTGAAAACGACATGGAGGTACTGGTGGATGGTAAATAGGACATGAATCAGTGATACGGCTTTGTAGTCCAACCATATCCTGGGCTGCATCAAAAGAAGCATGGTTTCAACCTAAAAGAAGGGACACTTAGATATGATATAAGGAAGAAGCTTTTCACAATCAGGGTGGTAAGGCACTGGAACAGGTTGCCCAGAGAGATGGCGGGTGCCCCTTCCCTGGAGATATTCGAGGCCAGGCTGGATGAGGCTCTGAGCAATCTAACCTAGCTGCAGGTATCTCTGTTTACTGCAAGGGAGTTGGAGTGGATGACCTTTAAAGGTCCCTTCCAACACAAAAGATTCTGTGATTGCATGATTCTATTACAAGGATTGATGCTTTAAAAAACAGAAAGGGGAAAAAAAAGTGATAAAGACCAGAAGGTTTGCTTCTCAAAAACAAAATTACCATTGATTGCTGCTTTAGAGTAAACACTGTCCATCCCCAAAGGGATTCTCACTCCAAACTTTAGACTTCTACCTTGGAGAAGCAAGCACTCACCTGATCATTTTAGACATCAGCTTTAAGTGAGTCCCGCCCAGTGCATCAGATTTCCCCTAACGGCTTTGAAGTCCACCCAAAGCACCAGTGAGATGTCAAATACATATAAACATACCTAGTTGACATCTCTTATTGGTGGATTTCTTTTTTCTCTTCAAATTTAGTCTAACAGTGAGATAAACACACAACTGTCCATTTTTGCTAAGTTATTACAATCAGAGCATTGTATAAACTTCACATCTTCCTCAAACTTGGATAAGATGCTTGTCCTTATTCAAAAAGGTCAAATTTCCCAATGGAGCAAAACCAGAAAAAAACAGATTGCTCTCAAATTTACCTGCAGCTGCTTCACTCAGGAACGAGCTGTCAGCAGCCAGCAAGACCATCACTTCTCAGAGCTTCCCTGGCTCCAAGTCAAACTACGCTAAGCCCACAGGGCCAAGCCTCAGCATAATAGATAACACAGACAGGAAATAGCAAGGGGAAATGAGTGTGTGCTAAGGAGATTTTGAGGGCAAAAACCAGGTTGACATGTAGGGGAGGACAAAAAGAAGTGGGAAACCAAGGGGAGAGCTGAACCAGTGAAGTACAGAGGAAAGCAGGATGGCAAAAAAGCAGGTGAAAGGGAGACTAAATGATACGCAAAAAGGATTATGATGCAGTGTTTTATCGTTCTTAGGAAAAATTGTATCAGAATAGAAATCACCATCCACATGTTAACTGGAGAAAGAAAACGCTTCCCAGGAGCCATATGTTCCTCTAAATTGGGTCAGGAACTTCACTGAAATGACTAAACATCAAGCAGTCATGTAACTATTTAATTTAAGGAGCTATACATTGCATTGATAACACTGCAAGCCATACGCTTATAAACAACAGAGAAATCATGATTTTAGGTTGAAAGCCACAAAAAACTATTTTTTTAAATACACATCTATATTTGTACACACGGCCATGTTTCTGGAGGCGTCAGGAAGTATCATTCTGCATGTTTTTCAGAACATCAAGCTGACTGTATGAGGAGACTTGTGAAGATATCATGAGAGCTCAGAAGCACCAACAGGCAGTCACTGCTCCAAAGACAGTATAAGGATGCAGATGAACAGATCCCCAGCGGAGTGGCTGAGAGGAACAGGCCAAAACTCTGAGATCATTTCAAAACTGAATTCACAAGGAGGGTGAGGGGACAGAAAACTTGGGGCAATGAAAGAAAGACTGGCTCTTAGGAGTTAAAATCTGAATTAATCACTCAAGCAAAACCGACATCAAAGAGGAATTTCAGACAACATAAAACCAACTCAGTATTGTGGGCTTTAGACTAGTATAAAGCCTAAAAATTTAGGGCAACAGATGTTCCCGAATAATATAGGTCAGAAACAGCACTTCAGCATGTTAAAATAAATCAGGTCTTTCATATTTCAGTGCTGTTTACAGATAGATGAATTGGGAAGGGAATAACCTCACCAAACAGAGCAATGCAATGGGGCCTCTTGTAGAATAACACCTGTACATTAACTGTTTATTAACTGCCATATTTTATATATTACTAATACTTTACTTACCTACAATGAATGCTCCAGAGATTCTAACATTTAAATGCATATCTACATTTCTATTGGTCTGAGCTAAGAATTTAAGAAATGCCTCATACTATGCATAAGAGTGATTACTAATACAGTTATTTGAATCTTTCAGAAACTCTGCTTCTGGGAAGGACTGAAAAAACAAATTACCCTCACAGTGCTATAAATGCCTAATATTTGTTATACGCACAATCTGTAAACATGCATTCTGTACTCATTTAAGGCACTGATAAGAGAAAATAACATAAACATCACTAACAGTTACATTTTAGAACATTTTTTTCTCTTGAAAAAACAAACTTTTTTTTTTTAAGTCTGCAATTTGTTTCTAATAGCTCCTCCTCAAGGAGCAGTTTTGAATGTAATGGGGCAAAAAGACATGTTTTTCTGGTTGCTTAAGTGCAACATCTTACTATTCAGCTCTAAAGGAGGCTAAGGGATTTAAGCTCCAGGGAATGCTCATCTAGGTCCTTCTCTCAAGCTCTCCCATTAAGGTCAGAAGACTTTTCATTTTCTGAAACCTCAGAAAAGATTTCTTTTAATGAGTCCTTAGAATAGAAAGTTAAATAAAGTTGAAGGAGGAGAAGAGAGAAAACAGAGGTCACAAATGCAGAGAAAGTAACATGATCTATGTTAAGTAGCACGTTATGTTAAATACTCAAAAGAATTAAGGAGAAAATCATACTATCACTCTGGTTTTAGCAATTCATAATCACCTTTCAAAATAGCAGTCAGGGATGGATATGGCAGACCATAATTAACTTTAGAAATAAACCTACTGATATAAAGGAAAACATTTCTCTTCAGATTCTTTATAGAGTTTCTTTTCTATTACTTCATGTTAGAAGCGACCATCTTTATAATGTAATTTAGAAACCTAGGGACTCATTCTATTTTTGTTGGCCAACTCTGTCACTTACTCCACATCTCCATACCACAACGTGGCAGTACATTCAGACTCTGAACTGCAGTCTTACATTTAGAAGTTTTGTGTATTTGGAGGAATTCAAATAGAGGCACTATTTTTTTTCCTGAGGTAAAGTTCCACTTCATAGCACTGCATTTAACATACTTAGTAATATTGTCCTCCTACTTTTTGAGTAACATATAAACATTTACTTGCAATATTAAATGCACAGTTTGCAATTGCACAGCTTAGACAAGAGTTCAGAATTTTTATAAAACAGCTTTGAACACCTAGGTGGTCACACACAAAAATTATAGGTTGTACCATACTGACTTCTCCAACATCAGCTTGATCCCACAAGATCATTCCTCACTGAACTCAGCGTAGAAAAGCTGAGGCTAAGCAATAAATGGCAGAATTATTCCACACCTGTAGAGTTATGGGATTCCTGCCTTTTTATGGAATTACAAAATATGGATTTATTCAACTCCTTTTCCTTCCTCCTTCCCAAACGAGACCATTTAATAGTGAGCTGGCACATCACGACCAGCTGGAATTTGATGCTATTCCCAGCACTGATCAATCAGGACCTAGAAGCTAGATGGATGCATTAAGGCTCAGAAGATTTCAAAGCACAGGCTTCAATTCGTGCAGAGCTGGCAATGGTTTTGTTCCCCCCTATTGTTCAGCAATCCACAGAGAGTTCTTACAGATGCTGAAAGTTATACCGAAGTGAAACCAAACCTTCAAAAGAGCAAAAACAGAATGTGATTGAATGAAGCTGCAAACCAGAGTGGAGACAGCCTTTAGCAAGATTCTCTAAAAAGGAAAAACAGGCTGAGTGTTTTGTAATGGCTTAAAAAAAAAAAACAACTCCACACATGCGAGACTTTTGGAAGAAAAGACTTTGCGAACCTGGACAGAAACCTTATTTGCATATTATCCATAGCAACACCGATCAAACATCAGAATTCTGACTGCAGCAGTTCTTCACCCACCTGTCTGCTTGTTGACTGCCAAGATCATTAGTTCTTTACAGTGTGGCTCTGGTGACAAAATATAGCAACCAATCACTCATTATAAGGGCAGCCTCTCTTACAGAGACGAAGTCACCTACTGTAATTGGTACTGATACTGTTGTCTACAAAGCTATTTCTTTAGCACATATTAAGGTAAGGGAAAATGGGACCTTTAGGTGATACCTGTATTTTTTATCAGGATATTTGCTTGATTGTTCTTTTTAAGCTATCCTTATGGCATCTTCTCCAAAGTACTCACATACCACCTTTAGGTACTTACAGATTCAATTCCAGGAGTAACCAGTGTTGTTTTGTAGCTGAATTTACAAGCACTATGCAGTGACTATTCAAATCTTTTCTACCTCTCCACAAGCAGAGTGTGAACTTGGTTCCTATCCTGCTGTTGAAACTAAGGGCCTGGGACAGCTCAAGGCACAGCCAAGGCAGGTGCTGGTCAAGCTCTGGAAAGCATTGCCAACAGCTCTTATTCTGATCAACAGACCCGTGCCGCTTCCAGCACTGAGCCTCTGCAGAAGACAGGTTGCCAACGCTGTGACTCTGATGTGGACAATCACCCCCGAGGGAAAAAGATGAATCCCAGGAACTCTCTCTCACTTGTGACTCAAGCCAGAATACACATGTAAGAATAAATAAATAATAATAATTTAAAAGACAGATGTTCAATGTTAAATACAGTAATAACAGGAATATTTATTTTCTTTCTCCTCTGCACTATTCCAGAAACTGGAGAGAAGCCGAACTGAAGGGAGCAGAAAGGACTTCTCCTTGCATTTTGTTAAATTCCCCAAACAGCTCCCAGCCAGTAAGTGCACACGAACCCACACATCATCAGGACTCAGAAAGGCCTGCACTTCTAAAGAGAGCACAATCCATTAACATAAAGCAATTAATAGTAAGTCGCATACTTCAGGAATAAAAGATTGCAATCCAGACCCAGAGTCACATACGGCTATAGAGATAATAAATGAAAAAATAAATAAAAATCTCAGCTAATCATCAGAGGAATGAGCAGGCTCTTCAATGGTTATCAGTATTCTGCATCTCCCTCTCCTCCCTCCAGAAGAGTCTGGTGTTCTACAGAAAATGTTGCATCCTGCTATTTTTGCCCATACCTGTGGGAAACACACTGTAAGAGATTATTCTTTTATATCATTGACTCAAAGTTTGCTGAAGAGCAAGTCCAGGCAAGTCCTGGGCAAAGGTAGAGAAATCTTCTGTCTGGAGGACATTGACGGACAGGTCCTGGCTAAGGGTTGTGAAATCTTTTAAGGAGCCCAGATGGACAAGGCCAGGGGCAATGAGAGATCAGCTGCTGATAATGGCCAGGAAATGGTCTTTTGTGTGGACTTATCTCAAGGAACATGGCCATTTCAGGAGGTATGGACATGACTCTTGCTCAAGCACCCAGGAATGTTACGTAGGCAGGAAAAAAAAGGAGGATAAAAGGGGGGTCCAACAACCATGAAGTTAGGTGTCTGATATCAGATTCCTCACTACAACGGACTCAAGGTGTCTGCCATCAGATCCTTTGCTACAAACTGCATGCTGATGGACTTCCCTGGGCCTGCTACCTGAGACCTGCTGCTTCCTCCCAGACTCTGCGGCTTCTTCCTGCGTCCACCCAGTACCTGCACCCTCTCGTGGCCTAAGACCGGCCTCACTGCTCCTGCCCTTCGGCCTCGGACCATCCGAACCGCGTGCAACGGGACTATGGCTGGATCTGTGATGACTATCCCCACTTAACGCAAATTCTTGCTTCTTCTATCTTTTCTATTGCTCACCTTCCCTTCCCCATCACCCCAATCTGTAATAGTGTCTGTCCTTCCCTTTCCCCATCTCCCTTATTAGCATTTGTAAT
>PPHD01022087.1:0-12992 GCA_002909625.1 Bambusicola thoracicus | reverse complement strand
GTGTGAGGAGCAGATGTTGTTGGGGTAGCAGTGGTGGATGTTGGTATGGCGGTGGAGGAGAGAGCAGCAGTGGTGTTGGGAGGTGAACTGCTGGCGAGTGTTGCAGTGGAGGTTGTTCTTACGGTAGATGTCGGAGCAGTTGTTGTCCCAGCTGGAGAAGTGGTCTCCCAAGCAGTGGTTGCAGGCAGAGGTGATGTGGTAGCGTGTGGTGTGCTTGTCAGAGATGCAGATGTGGTCGACTGTGATGTGAAGGTGGTGGTGGATGGTGTGGTTTCTGCGTGAGTGCTTGTTAGCAGAGCAGAAGTGGCTGAGCTAGCGGTGCTGGATGTACCAGCATTGGATGTTCGAGCAGTCTGGCTGGACCTTTCTTGTGTAGTTGAGAGGACTGTTGTTTTTTTTGTTGTTGTTAGATCGGTTTTGTTTGTGTTTTCTCTGCTGGACATACTATCATTGGATGTTTCCCTTGTGTTTTTTTCGGTTTGTGTTGTTTTTCTGACTTCTGGTTTTATTGTTTCTTCTGCTGTAGTTTTTGTTGGGCTTGAAGAGCTCGGTGTTGTAGTCTCATTAGTTGATGTTTTCGGGGCTGTTGTTTTCAGTATTTGTTCTGCTGTTGTACTTCTTGTGTCTGTTTTTTAAAATATTAATGGTTTAGTTATTTCATTATTGTTACTCAGTATTGAACTGTTCATAATGGTTTTCCTTTATCCCATCAGTCATTTCCTTTTGTTTTATTGTATGCTCTATGTATAACTCATTAGGAGAATATTTTTTTCTTTCATTGAGCTTTTTGTTCTACTTTCATTTCCAGAACACCAGAGCTTTTTCTGCAGTCTCCTTAAGCTTACTCACTGTAAGCCAGCCTCAACCTAGAGACTTTACTGTCACAGTAGGTTGCTGTGCTAAGCGATCTAACTACTGTTGCTGCTTTTTGCTTCTATGCGCAAATTGAACCATCACTTTTTCCTTGTTGTGAAAAATTATGCCCTGCCCTCTCTTAATTCTCTTTTCTTTGTTGTTGTTATTTTTCTCATATTCTAAATTCCTTCAAGCATGACTACAGCGTTTTTGATCATGAGAGGGCTGTAGAGGATGTAGAATATTTAAAATTTAAGTATGGTTACAATAAGGTTTTAAATAAACAATAAAGATTGAATGTTCTTGGGGAGGAGTCAATGAAGCTACATTCCATTATTAAAAGGGTGCAGATTGTATATACATTAGGAGCACCTTTTTGCTGAAATGCCTGGTACTGGGATATTTATTTATTTGTTTGTTTATTGAATCATAGAGTCACCAAAGTTGGAAATGACCTCCATGGTCATCCAGTCCAACCATCCAAATTACAATTTGTTTGCTCGCTAAGCAGCTCCTGGCAGAAAGGTGCGGTTTTTCAGAGGTGCACCAAACTAGTACACTAACCAGCAAATTGGAAGCACAATATATTGGTCTTAGAATAATTGGATGAGTTAATAATCTTGCTGTACCCTTGCATACACTGAAATGTTCAAATGGAATTGCACACTTATAGAACTACGCACGTTATCCATCCTTCCACTGGAGCACTATTCACAAAGAATTCACCAAAACATCCAAATCTCATCACAGGAGTGCTGCTGTACATCATGGATTTTCTGGTCCCAGTCAGAAATTTGTAGGGCACTGGAACGCTTTCTATGCTTTAAATCAAAGCTGAGGTTTTATGCTGTCCAATGGGATAAGGAGAGTATTTTCATCTCAACTGGAACAGTGCGACCCCTTTAAATTCTGGCTCTGGGCTGAAATATTTCTGCAGATTTTTATACATGAGCTAAGATGAAAATAACCAAAGGGTACTGGGAAAAGCCAAAAGTAATGCAAATTTCAGACATGTGGATTCTTTGGAGCTTGCATCATTTAAAGCAATGTGTAGTTCCCGTGTTTCCTCTCTGCTTCAGAATCAAAAGCCTTAATTCTCTTTATCATTAAGCAAATATTAAGTAGGACACCAGTTGGGTGAGCAAAGGGATTTTACATATTTTTACAAATTTGCTTGAAACTCATTCTCCATTCACTTCTGCTGAATATCTTCACTTGGATGGCTCTGAAAGTCATCGGCACTTCAAGTCTCAAATGTCTCAGTTGTTTTAGAAAAGGAGGTTTACATTCATTTGAGTAGTCACTCAAGCCACAGAGCTTCTTTTCATCATAGAAATCAAATAGCTCAAATTGGAATTTAAAAAAAAAAAAAAAAGACTTTTTAATGGTTGAATGTCTTCAGAATTTTAAATCCATAGCTATTGACAAAGCTAATCCTCATTTTGTAGGAAATACTGTTTCAGTGACCTGGGAATTCCAGAGCCTCAGACCTTACACCGTGTTGTTGCCACTGAAAATTTCATCCTTTATTTTCAGATGCCCCTTTATTGCCAATTTTAGGGGAAAAAAAAAATCTGAAAACCTAGCACTTTCAAATTATTTCTAGCTTTGATTATTTTCTAGAAACGTGCTCTGGAGTATTTTTCCCTCTTTCTATGAATTAAACAGTGAGGACTGTACATAACAGTTCATCAAGGAAGTATTAGCATCTTTCTCGTTCTTTAATAATACATAAGAAATTAACTCTGGTTTCCTGGAACCAGACATAACAATCTGTCCTGGAATTTGCTAAATAAAATTAGATCAGTACCTTTCCATTTATATTCTTCACCAATGGTGGATAATCATGTACTCCTATCCATTCTTTTCTACTTCTAACTGATGAAAAACTGCATGCAAAATGATGACAAGGCAGTGAGCACAATAAGCATGCCACTTAGAAAACTGTATGGCAAAGTTATTTTCCCTTGCTCTATATTTCTGAATAAACTGACAGTATCACTTAAGTACTTGCATAGACACAAGTGCAGCATTTTATCCTTGGTCACAGTTTTTAGTGGTAGTAATTTCATTTTAAAGTACGTAGACCTCTACAGTAATCATTGAGCAAGTTTTTCAGTCAGAGGAGCACATAACTAAACTTACCTGAAAAGAAGCAAAATGCGAGGATAAGGTATGTAAGCTTATACCAAAATAAATTTGTTGTCCAATCCATCTTTCTTAGGCTGTGGTTTCACCAGATGAGTCCAATCCCTTCAGTATTTGCTCTGCTCTTAGTAAGGTAGAAATAGCTCTCGCGGGGAAGGGAAGAAGATGAGTCTGATGGTCAAGGTGCAATGTTCTTAAACTTAAGCACCTTGCATAATGCCAGTGCTTTGTTGAGGGTTTGATGAGTGACACACCTGCTTGTACCTTACAGCCCAAGGATTTTAAAATTAGAACGTGGTACTTTCCCTCTAGGTAAGGCAAATAAGAAGCTCGCTGTTTGAAAAGGTCAGTGTGCATTAATCTGAGCATGAAATAATCAGGAATGGATACTCGTTTACACCCTTAAGAAGGCCACAATCACACATTCATCTCTTAAATATCTAAGTTCAGGGTGGAAACGCAACAGAAAGGAAGACTTTCAATCCGTAGTTTTGCTGAGTTCTGTGTTTCAGTAATACAACTTCCTTTATGGATGAGAAAATACCTCTTGGTGGTGTTTTGTGAACAGGTG
This sequence comes from Bambusicola thoracicus, assembly GCA_002909625.1. Taxonomy (NCBI): domain Eukaryota; kingdom Metazoa; phylum Chordata; class Aves; order Galliformes; family Phasianidae; genus Bambusicola; species Bambusicola thoracicus. The sequence continues at coordinate 9,418 of PPHD01022087.1, read as the reverse complement.
TGTACCAACCAGCTTGATTGCTAAGAAAAACCCCATCAGCCTCATCCTTCCTAGCTGAATCGTATGGATTCTTTGGGGTCAAGATTATTCCTCACTGCTGTAACTGCAAGCAAATAACTCTACATAGCCTCAGTCATCCCCTGAAATATCTCCCCTTGCATTGGAATGAGAGGATAGACAAAATGATTCGGGAGAACACATGGAAGGGATGCATGGAAGTAGACAGATGAATACAGTAGCAAAATTCAGCAGATTCATGTGATGCTGTTGTTAGATAACTGGACAGTTTCATTTAAGGAGGACAGACTGCCATGTGCATGAATGGAGAACATAATTAAAGAGCTTTTAACTATTTTGGACTATTGACAATACTGAATGAGTTTGACATAAGTTTTGTGCCTGATGATTTCTTGATCGTGATTAACCTACGAAGGGCATGAAAGTCTACAGGTGTAATTTACACCACAGACTTTGTTTGGCTTGGTGTTCCTTCATCCCTTTATTTCCATCCTCATTCACTTTTTCTGTTTCCTTTTTCTCACCATTTTTCCAAAACTGAAACTTATTTTCAAAGATGAGCATAGCAATAGCTGGTCATGATCTGTATTTTCCATTAGGTTCTAGTGAACAGTTCACATTATACTGTGTTTTGACTAGGGGAAGGGCCAACAACCTTTTCATGCCTTCTTCCTGGTGGACAGGCTTCGGTATTAACTCAGTTTTAAGAGTAGAGTGTCAATTTGCCAACAGCAATGCAGACTGTGGGGGGAAATTCTCAATCAGCCATTCCTATAGAAAGGTGGATATTTGGTCTGGAAGGTCTCTAGCATGCAATTAGAGTTTAACACCTACTTTATAAGTATTAATAGTGTGTTTTATTAGATTTAAAAAAATCATGTTAAATTTTCTCTGTTGTACAAATTGCTGGATACAATTCTGCCTTGAATATCCATGTTTTTTGTAAGTATTTGAGATAATTTACATTAAAAATGCCCTTTTTTATAGATGAAGAAGTAATAAAGAATGGTTAATATGTTTATGACAAAACAAAAGTAAATTCAGCTGTCCTACTTGAATAACTAAATAGTTATTGCTCACATAAATATTATATTTCTGTAAAATGCAGTTTCCATTTGTTTATGAGATAAAAATACACTCTTAATTCCTTGGTGTGCACAGGTTGTATAACGTATAAAGATCAGCAGTTCCTCCCAAAGTTTCTGAAATTACAGTGACTACAATATGTCATGGTCCAAGGGACTGACGTGTGTGTTCTGCATTGTGCAAGCAGTTAGGTAAGCTGAACACCTGTCCTTGACCTTTCCCTCAAGTGTTAGTAAGGGAGAAACGATGTGTGATTCACAACTCACTTCTGCTTGATAGCTGTCTTTTATTGTGAGTTTTCTTTTGTTTTATCTGTATGCATAAAATCAGTCTAAAAAATGGAGGATAGAAAGATGCTTCCTGTGTTCTAGAGAGCTGGAGAGAAAGAGAGAGGCAGTATGAAAGAGCATGGTGAGAAATAAAATTGAAGCAAACCAGCTTTGCAACTCACCCTGAAAATATATACAAAAATGTGGTATTTAGGGTCACGGTTAGTGGGCAGTATTGGTGGAAGGCAGATGGTTGTATTGAATGATCCTACAGGTCTTTCCAACCTTAATGATTCTATGATTCAATGTGGTATTTAGGGTCATGGTTAGTGGGCAATATTGGTGGTAAGTGGATAATTGGACTGGATGATCTTACAGGTATTTCCAACCTTTATGATTCTATATATAAGCCCTGCTTTCACTCTAAGTATAAATATTTAGAGAAGTCTGTTTGTTGTTTCTGTTTTCAGCATCAATATCCTACATGGGAGAGCAATGGAGAGACATATGCTAACAGGTGGACCCTCATACTTCTACAAAGTAAAGAACTTGCAATCAAAACTCACACATGGAAACAGATCCTGTCAGAAACACCTCTGTGATTTAAAGGCAATGTTTGCTACACGGGATGGCCTGAACTCCCATTAAAAAAAAAAAGAAGAAGAAAAAGAAAAAATGCAAAAGGGAAGTTTCCATGAGGTTTCTCTGGCAGCATTCGCCCAAGGCAGCATCTTTACTCATCCAATTGTTTGTACCTGTAGGGAGGGAGCACCTACCTGTGTACACCTCTTTCTGTGCACACGTAAATGAAAGTGAAGGTCTGACTAGCCTGGAAAGAATGAAGAACCTTCTGAAGGGCTCATGGTTATTTGGTTTTGAAGCCTGATGTTTTGACTAGGGGTGAACTTCCTTATGAGAGCTTCAGTTCTCAAACAGAATTAATTCCTGCACTTCTGCTGAGGCGGCAAAGAAAACCTTCATTGGGAAACTTGAGTACTTCTCTAAATCACTTGGAAAACAATTGATAACAAATGTCATTCTTTGACTGTCCTGTGTTAATGAGCACTCCATAAAGTACACTGCTTGATTTATCGGGTTTCAGCGGTCTGTTTGTAAACGACTACTTCCTTCTGCTGGCATTAACGAAGAATTGCACTTTCAACACACACCGGGTAAGAGCTGTGATGGAAGTGGTTTCCTCTTGTTCCATACTATTTTATTTCCGTTTGCTTCTGGATTAGGGCGTCATTCAACTGCAGATCTCCTCCCAGCAGCTCTGTGCTGAGAGGAGGACAGCTCTGGCCCAGGTGCTGCTTCAGAGCAGCACAAGGACATGGTGGCCCAAATGGGCCCTCAAGACCACATGCTCCTCAGCCCTGCATGGCAGCCAAGAACCATTCCATAGCACAAAGAAAACTTCTAAGGCATTAACAGCCATATGCAATGGCACTTTATACATTGTTTGGCTTAAAATGTCCATTTAGTGGTCAATGGATGCGTACCAGTTTTAACCAGTGAGCCTCTGGATTCCTGCAGCAATTATACAGGCACAAGCTACAGCCCTGTGTGATGGATATTGAAAGCCCTTTTTTTCTTTTTCTTTTTTTTTTTTTTTCCCTCAATATCTCTTTTTACACTATGAATTAGATTTGTGTTCCCAGACCTGACTGGAAATGCACCTTCTGGTGTTTGCACTGTGCTGAACCAGACTGGGACTCTGCGTGCAGAAATTGCAGAGATGTTTTCCCTTCCATGTGCTGAACTCAGCTAGGAGGATACCTGCAGTCTGGAGGTAAAATCACAGAACATGCTGGAATTCCTGTATTTACTCAAATAAATAGAGGAAGTTAGGCACAAGTCCACCAAGTGCTCAGAAGTCTCTCACTGAATTATTACCAGAACTTGGATGTTTTTGCTACTCAAATTGAGACACTTGATTCCTTTGGTAGCAAGAGAGAAAATAGACAGAACAACCTCAAAAAGCAGGAGTTGGAGCTTTGATCCATCTCTCTGACACCGCCATTATTGCCACCTCCCTATGGCTGACCAACCACCTGCAGGAGCCTCACCTCTCAGCACAAGGCCCAGGCCACAGCCTGCTCCAGCTTTTTGCCGTAAACCATCCTGCCTTGACTTCATGCACTGTACACATGTGTATGGACAGATGCACTGCAGAAAAATTTTCAATGCAACCTGCTGCAGTTGGTTCTAGCTTTGCGTACAGTTAGACACAGGCATACGGATTTGACATATAAATGCACATACACCATTTTCTTCTAAAAACCTTCCCCTTCCATTGTACAAAACTTACAGTTCCCCTGGAGCACTGCATGAAATAACACAGGGTTCATCCTACCTGTTGTGCACGTGTTGAGATAAAATGCCGAGACTACAAATGCAGCCTTTACAAAGCATTGCACTGGGCGATGTTTCCAGTTCATTTTGTTGCCTTGAGACCACTTGTCTGCATGAGAGATTGCTTCAGGCTCCTCGCAACTCTGCTACCTCTGCAAGCAAATTGCAAATGTTATGGAAGTAACTCAGGTAATGCAAGCACGTTGCTCTGTTAGTTGAGTAGCTGACACACCTTAAAGTCCTGCTTGGTTTAAGAAGCCTGTTGCTATCTGGGCAAGAAGGCTGTGGACCTGAAGTGTTGATTTATGGTTACAAAAATGCGGTTATGTTTGTGAATCCATGTAAAGGTTTCATGAGGATCTGCACTGCCGGCGAAGTCTTTGTATGTAAAAATGGGTTGTGGGAAGAGCAATGTAAAAGCATTTGAATTTAAAAGAAGAAAAGAAAAAGGGGGGAGAAAAAAGAAAGGAAAGAAAGAAAGGAAAGTATGGAAGTAAATGTGAAGTTTATGTATCACTCTGGGATCAGGGCAGGTCTTAAAATGCAAACATTGCCATCATTGAATCAGAAAATGAGTCTAGGACACCCAACTGCCTAGACTTTGGAGCCAGGGGCGGCTAGGACAGAGGCAGGCAGTCATACAAGGGCTCATTTGCCCCTCAGCTCTTTCATTTCATCCAGAAATGTGCGAGCTCTATGATCCCACAAAGGACGAGACACACACTTCCTCTTCTGCTGCTCCCACACTTACAGTAGAGGGATGAATTGAGATGACGGCTCCACAAAAATGAACCACTTTACCTCTACTTCCCAGTGCTGCTGCAGTGAATGTAATGGTAACTCTCCCTCTGCCATAGCTTCAGGTAAGGGCCAGGTACCCAAAGTGCTGAATGATCTTCAGTGCCAGTCCAAGCAGTGGACTGGAGATGTTCAGAAGTGTCATTTGGGAACTGGAATGGGACCACTGAGCTCATTTCATACCAAAGCTCATCGCATCCCTAACCCTGACCAAGACCCTCCTGTCATACCTAGGCACAGGTTCTGCAATGGCAGATTTCTTAAGCAAAGATATGAGATAAAACGATAATCTAGAAAGTACTCCGTGTCTCCAGAAATGAAAAATTTTGAAATCTTGTTGTTATATTTATTATTTGACATAGGGAAGGGGATGTTCTGTGGAGACTGGTATCTATTCTGCCTGATACCAGTTTATGGGGCACAGCCCATGTTTGACCCTGTGCCCTCGCTGTGTGCGTGCTCTGCTAAGAGAAACAGGACGGGGTCCCTCTTGTGACTTGTGAGAACCACTAGAGGCCATCCTATACCTCATAAAGCAGCTTTGCAGGTGCAAATAAAGCGCAACAGCAAGGATTCGTAAAAGACTGGTCGAAAACTGAAGATTTTTAAAGTAATTTGTTTCTGGAGCGGTTGTTCTTTGCTTGAACCACATGAGGTTGGTGTGTTTCCTCTGAAGCAGCTGCTACAGGTGGCACAAAGGGCTCTGTGCTGCACGAGGTCGTGTTGTTTCCATTAGTGGTATCACTCCGGTGGTCTTTTAGTTACAGCTGGTATTGGTGCGGATTCATGGTGGAGTACTGGAACTCTTGTTGTTCAGCCAACCCATTTTTGTCTTTCTGTTTAACTTCAGATTAAATTCTGTATTGAGTCTCTTCCTCCTCTTGGAAGCTGCCAATGGGTAAGGGCTGAGGTCAAGCAGCTCACGTTGGGGTGTGAAGGAGGCAAAGGCAAAGCTAATGCGGCGCAGTCCTTCCATGTCTTCCCTCCTAGCAACACACAACACAAAAAGCCTTTGTAGTGGGTGTGGAGGGAGAGGTCAGCCCTTGTCAGCATGCAGCAATAAAACACAAGGTATTTGGGCTTTGTTGGAGCGGTGCAGAATGAGGGGGGCAAACGTTTACTGTAGGGCAAGAGCAGCAAGGAACCTGAGCTCAGTCTACCAAGCTGAGCTTCAGAGCGAGGTCGTCATGTTGCATTTTGCATCTAATTTTTACAAGCTTAACTAAAATTGCAAGGAACTTGCAAACCCCACATTTCCCTTTGAAGGAGCAGAGCCTGACTCCTGTTTTCTCCAGTGCACAGCTGACGTAAGGGCAGATGATGCTGGTCAAGGGGTGAGGCAGAGATGGAGCACATCGGTCCTAAGCACATCCATGTTTTACTTCCATGAGGCTTCCATACCTGCCCAGTTAAACATCTGAACATCTCTAAAAGCACCCATTTTAAATGAAGACCTTCCTGGCGATTTTGTGATTAATAAGTAAAAGTGAGAAACTGAGATTTACAGGTAATTCATAGGGCGGCGGGCTCCCCTAAGCGTGTTTAACATTGCTTAGCTGAAGGCAAAACAGATGTGATAGAAAAATAAGTCCTCGTTATAGCAAAGACTCAAGTCCCGTAGTACGGTGGCGGTGGGACGAGTCGGAGCTTTAAATACCAACCTGTGCCTGAAGGCAGAGTGCCAAGGTACAACTTGTCGACGCGCACGCTGCAGCCGAGCAGGCTGATTTTCACACCACCCCCTGCAACGAGCTCCCATGTTTGAAGTCTTTTTTGAGAATTTGGGGTATAAATGTAGGTCTTGGTGGATTTTTCTTTTTGGAGAAAGTAGAGTGTGGGAGAGCAAAGGTTTGCTTGCTTGAAAAAGCTCAGTGTAGACTATAGCCTCACAATCGTACAAGTGGGGGTGCTGGCTTTTTCTAAGTGCCACCTTTTATTCTTGAATATGTAATTCTTTTCATTCATTCAGCATCATAATTTCTGTCATACAGAGCTGTGGTTTTTTTTTTTTTTAATGCTGGCACTTTTCTTCCTGATTGAATCATTAACCTTGACATCTTTTGTATAGAATTTTTTTCATTTTCTTTTTTTCGCCATCACGTGTAGTAATTAATCTAAGAACGCTTTGTCTACTGAGTTATAGCAGCACGGTTCGAAGTGCAGGCTGTCATTTGTGGCATCAACGTGTATCTTATCAAGCTGCATCCTTCCATTCCATGACAATGAAATATAAAATACCAGGCTGTAAGAGCTGATGCAATGCCATCTCCAAGATTATTCCATCCCTGACAGGGGCACAATGGAATATACAGGTTTGATCTGTGATATTGTTCAAGTGAAGGTTGGGACGTTCCACGTTGGTAGGGGAGTCTGCTTCATGCAGGAGTGCTGTCAGTAGGTCCAAACACAGCCCATTATCCTCGGAGTTATTAAGGGGTTTTTGAAGGTGAGTTCTACAATCTCCTATACACATAACTTTAGATGAAATTATTGATTTCCATATACCTAGTGTTATTTTTACAGCTTTTACAAAGGAAGTAATGCAAATTAGGGCTAAAAGGTAACAGCATAACTTCTAAGTCATGCATAAGGAAGAATACTGTTGGGAAAAGGGCTGCTTTGTGACTGCTATGGTGAGAATTACCTGCCTTAACTTCCTTATATCTTGGTATTTAGCAGAATTTAATTAATAAACATCTTTTTAGGACACCTGTCCAGCTTGTAAGGATGATTTATTGCAACATCTATTTGTTTTCATCTCCTCCCACGAAAGTCCAGTTCCCACTGGGTAGTGAATAATAGCAGCGTTGTTTCCAGGGCCATCGGCCCTGCAGAGCTACGTTCTCTCTCCAATGGGAAGAGGAGTGCTCAGCACCACCCAGTTGTCTCACAGTGTTGGCAAAGGTTTTCAGCTCGGGGTGTAGGCATCATGACTTTATAAATCCAAAGAACACCGCTTCTTTGAGAAGCTTAAAACTGGCTTTATTTGAGACAACACGTATTCTTTGCTTAACTTGCTGTATGGAGTGAGGAACAGTTGGGTTATCAAGGCTGCCCTTGGTTGGTTCCAGGATTGGTGATCAGCAGCCAAGACTCATAGAGTGCATGTAGACATGAACTCAGTGTATGGCAACGTCACAGAGATGTTTGGGGAATTTGCATGAAATATCTTGAATAATGAAAGCAGTAAAGCCCAGTAGTGTAGACCATCATGCAAGCCCATTTATTTTTACTCATATCAGATTCCCAGATCTGTGTTGGATTTGTATTTTTGCTTTGTGTCCTTCTAAGAGTTGCCTTGAACATGTGCCATACATATGGCAAGTCTGAGAATAAATTAAATGAGAAAACAATGCATTCCCTAAGAATAAGGGTTCTGCTCAAATAGAAATGAAGTTCTACCAGCTGCACTTTTGGGGGGTATCACAGAATCCTCCAGGTTGGAAAAGTCCTCTCAGATCCCTAATTTTCAAATGATCAAAGAAACAAGCAGGAAATGCACTAAAGCTTTCTCTGCAGCCTCTTATCGTTATTTACTTAGGAGACAAAAGGAGAATCAGAGCATGTTTGATCCTCCATGGCTGAGCAGCAGTCTGGCTTGTGTCACATTGCTCTGCCCATAGAAACAGAAGTGAGTCCAAGTAAATCTCTGCCCCCAGAAGCACTGCCTACATTTCTTCCATTTCGATCCATTGGCTTGGAAAAAAAGTTGAAGGTAAATCATTTGGGGGTCTGTATTGCTTTTGGTTCTGGATAGATGGGTGTATTTATCTTGAAAGTGGTTGTGCTGAGGCCAGAACACAATGCTAACAACAACAACAACAATAATAATAATAATAAATGAATAGGAGACATTTCTCCTGTTAGATGTTCTGACTTAAATTCCCCTGCAATATCTAGAATCCCTCTGTGTGCTGGAACGAAAGCATGAGATTTATTTCTTAGAGGGATGTGTGCATCTGTTGATTGCACGTTAACACAAATGCCATCCACAAAAAATAGCTCAGCTGTGAATATAAATCAAAACTACTTTCTACAAGGAAAAGTTTGTGTTTTTAAGGGGTAGAAAGTAACTGCCACAAAACTGCAATGCTATGAATTCCAATATTCGCCCCCCATTAAGCTCCCATTGAATCATGCTGTTACATCGTTGTTCTGGCTCAGATGTGGAATCACGAGGCTCCAGAAAAGAAGCTGCTCCTACAAATCTTAAAATAGATGAGGAATAGCCTGTTGTCTGCCCTGATGCTAACAAATTGTTGGAGACGTTTCCTCCCCTCGCCAAGGGCCGGCTCAGCAGCCGCCACTGCTGTGCTGTGCAATGCAGATGAAGGCAGAGAGGTGCGCAGACCTCCCCGGCCGCTCGGTGCCTTTGAGGTCAGCGGGGAAAGGATCCAAAATTGCAATGAGTTCTGCTGGTGTCACCAGCTAAGCAATGCAGATAAATAATGACATTTTGCCAGAGAGTGTTTAGACCCAACAAGGGCCAATTTAGCCAGAGGCAAAGACTGTTCCTTGAACTCCTTTGGGCCATGTCTTTGCGCACATAGATGTACTTCCTAGTGAGCGTGCTTCTGATTATACTAATTTCCCTTCCCTGCTACATTTAGTGCTGTTATCTGCTCTGCAGTGGGAAGTATTTAAAAACACTCCTTTGTGGAGTTCTTATATAAGAATAGAACTATTGCAAATTGGGTTGACGTGAATGGTCATTATAGCAGCTGTGCAGATGCAAAGTAGTGTGTGGTATGCTCTTTTCTCTTGGGAGAGGATCTGAGGTTTAGGATGCTTGGGAAAGGAGTTAAACAGCTCTGAACTTCTCAAACAAGTTGATGGACCCTCCTCTCTTAGTTTTGGGGCAAGTGATGGGAAGGGAAGGGAAGGGAAGGGAA
>PPHD01022086.1:0-12992 GCA_002909625.1 Bambusicola thoracicus | reverse complement strand
TTTTATTTTTGGCAACCTCATTTTGTCTTAATTGTAGCTGTCTCTTACTCCCTTGCTACTTTTTCAGTCCGGTCATTAGTCCGCTTACACAGTGTAATTTCCTGGGCTTGGCTGCTGCAGTTGTAAGAAAGGGTGGTAAGCAGTAAGCAAGGACTACCCAGGTGGTTCTGCTGTTGCTAAATATCGTAATAGCCTAAAATGCATATTAAGTTTATGAGGTTAAACAAATTTCTGCACTTGGTCTCAACTGTGGTAAATATTTCTACACGTGACCAAATTGGATGATTTGGTAAACCTTGACCTGAAGTGGGGGAAAAAAGAAAATGTTTAAGTGTAAAATCATAACTGTTCATGACCAGTGGAAGTTGAGTTGCAGACAGCCCGTTACTTCTCCTGCTGGTAGGAGTTGAATTTCAGTAGAGAGAATGACAGGTGGAGGTTTTGAGGTGGTGACAGCAGCAAAACTACTGTAAGCCTGGATGCTCTGCTTGTTAGTTTGCATAGTGTTTTGTTTTTACATCATTCTTGAGGTCGCGCTTTCTACTAAACTTCTTGTAAACTGCACCTGTACCCACACCTTGGGTTAGAGACTTTCACACGGATAGTATATGTGCTTTCATGTATGTGCTTTCATTCCTTGTGCTTCATACCAGGAGCTGAATAAGGATACACTTTCTCCACTTTGTTTATTCTGAACTGTTTTGGTTCAAAATTAAACTTCTGCGATGTCTTTTACTGACAGCCCTTCCAAGGGCCTACCAGCTTTTCATATTTGTATATCTAATATGAATTCATACGTAAGTTCAAAATTTGTGTGGAATACAATTTGAGATTGCTTAGTTGACTGTTAACACTGTCCTCAGTGTCTCTGGCTTCCTGTCTTGGTCAGAGTGAGGAACGGTAATGCACTTTATCCCAGCAAAAATGATGCACAGATGACGAACCTTTCAAAAAACTTAGAGAAGCAGACAATTAGCACTGTGAATTATGGATTTTGTTTATTACTGTGTGGACTTAAATATGCTCAATTAGGTTCACCCATGCTTTTATTTTTATTGTGATAAAAAATGCTTTTTTTTTTTTTTTTTTTTTTTATTCCTTTCCCCTTTGGAGTCATTTTGCACCTCCTGTGCAGGCTGTGAGCTCCTTACATCAGGAAAAGGTGTTCTGAAGCGTGGTGGAGTTCACTCCAAGGTAGCTGGCATTTTAATTGGTGCATGTGCTCACTAAATGATGGCCAAAAATCCTTAACTGGAAAAAAGTGTTTGTACCATACAACCCCCCATAAATAGGAAAGAATTTCATAGCGTCTGCTTTTCTTGTCTTGTTCGAGCGTGAGCGTGTTCTTGCAAACATAACAGTAAGAAAAAAACCTGATGCCATGTGACTTTCAAGTGAATAGTTGGATCTCTGGCAAACTTCCTAAGGCTTCATCTGAGTTAGAGCATTTGAATTTTACCTGGTGTGTGCCTAGTTTATATGCTAATTTCCTGTTAAATTTTCAAGTTTTTTTTTACTGAGCTTACTGAAGATTGATCAACAAAAATCTGTCTATATTCAGAATAGCACTTCAGTGATCTGCATTGTTCTTGTCTTGAATGATCATCTGCTAAAATTGTTTTCAAAGCATATGTGAGTAAGTTTTTGGGTTACTGAAATACTTGTGTTAGATGTACTACTTCAATTAATTTCTGTCTTCTGTTTTCTGCAGAGGTCTGAGTTAGGTTAGGTACAAGGTTTAGAGAACATATATGGATGAAGTCTTTGTTTATAATTTGTTTGCATTCATTATCATTTTATTACTTATAATCTCTAGCCATGTTTGTGTTTATCATAATATACTGGATAGGTGATTATGGTAGATAGTTTTGAAGTGGCTTATTATAAAATACTAAGTTCTAAGTTTGATTTATAAACACTGTCCAAGCATTGCTATCAACAGTAGCTAATCTTATTCAAAATAGTCACTTCGCTGCAGTGTTGCCATAAATTCCTGTAGATGGATTTTAAACTAGAGGTAGCTTCTGCCAAGTAGTAATTGAAGGAGCTCTATTTCTCTGTGCCAGCTATCTGTCTCAATAAACGTAAAAATCTGTGGTTCTTTTTAGAGAGCTACATTTACTGTAGATATTAATGAGCTGTTGACATGTGAATTTTCAAGGATAGATATTAAATGATTTAGAGAAGTAATTTGCAATTTAAAATGTGAAGATCGGCACCTCGTTTAAACTCAAAGATGTTGAAGGAAGGCAGAGCAAGACTAAAAGTTGATTACTTTAAGTGACTGTACCTCCCACAGTAATTGTTCATATGCATAGGATATTCTCCTGGTGGTTCACTATGTTTTCTAATTTTGGTCCTTTGCTTATCATCTTCTTGTACGAATAAATTTATGTACTGGTTCCTTTACTGAGGATGAGATGCTGGAGGTGAGGTATGTTTAGCTACACACTTTTAACTTGATTTTCAGCATCTACAGTATGGTATTTTTAGATTGTGAATGTATTCTCTATGTCCTACCTATCTTTGTATGTAGAGTTTAATTGAAAGACTGTTGAGGTACTGGATTTTAACTTCTCTTTTATTCTCAATTCACTTTCCCTTTTGCGTGTCTCTTGGCTTGTTGTGACCTTGTCTTCCTTATTTTTTGACCTTGATTCACATGTGAAGTACTTAAAAGTTCCTGGAGTCCAAAATAGTTTTAGCTGAGTACTGAAATGCTCAGATACAGTATCTGTGCAGTTTCTTCCACTTCATACTATATCTATCTCGTTTTTTTTTCCATAACTTTTAAAAAATATATAGTGTGACGCAACCTGTGTTTGCATGTAGTCGTCTTTTTGATCTACTGTGAAGTGACAGAGCTGTGTAAGTACAGCAAGCAGGTAAAAAGTTGCTTCCCAAACCAAGTCAATTTGTTCCAAGAAAAACAGAATTGTTTAACTTTCAGAAAAAAAGAAAAAAGAAAAAAAAAGTCTTAATTCACTGTCTTTTAACTTCATTTGAAAAAGCAGTTTTTATGTTGTTTTGGGATATGAACTCAGAGCAAAGGTATTGCAGTATAAAACTGTCTCAGGTGGTTTGTGATGATTAGCCTTGCTATTATTCTTATCTGAGGATACAGCATAATGAAGGTAGTACAGTTGACTTGCCATCATCATCCTTTTGTTGAGCTGGAGGATCTCAGGAGACACTGAGTTTATCTGTTTCTCTTTGTATGGGAGCTGTCTATGCTCCAGAACACAGTCACTGTGGCAGAATGGGAATTTCAAATCAAAGTCTGTGTACTTAAGAGGTAGCACATAACACTTTTTGGGTTTGAAACAGAAGTCATTTTGTTTTCAGATCCTTTAAAATCGATGTGGCAGTAACTTCTTTTGCAAAAGACAGCTGCTCTGATGGCAAGAGACTTCCTTCTGAAAGATCAAATGCGAGGCAGACACAGAGGCAGCTCTTGGGAGCAAGCATGAAGTGTCAGCAGCTTTTTGTTGGACATCACCATCTTTGACTGTTATACCACGACTGTTAAGACACAGCTTTCAGAGAGGCGGTCTTCTTGCATAGGGGTCATCTATGAAACACTGGAATAAAACATGAGTGAGAACAGAAATCACGCTTTCAAAAGCTTTCTGTTTCTAAAATTGCAATCTATCTTCAGCAGGTAACGTTAGGTATTGGGTGGGCTTCCAGGAACGTTGACATGTTGGAAACAATTTGCAGTGTTACTGTTCTAGGCTGGGATTTACAAATTCTGTTGAAGTATTTATGGGGGAAAAAAAAGTGATAAGAAGTGAAGAAAAAAATCACAAATTAATGTTGGAGAGAGAATTAAGCTTTTTTTTTTTTAGAGGTGAAAGTGGACTTGGGTTGCATTTCTAAAACCTGACAACAATGTAGCTTGAGAATTCTGATGTTAGCTATAAAATCGAGATATGGGATTTGAAAAATCAGAACTGTAAGCAGAGTATTGTAATTCATATGAAGCTCCTCTTAAAACAGGAGATTCGAAGAAATAGCATTTAGGAAATGAGTTACGCTGTGTAAAGAAGATATCTGTTCTCTGTCTACTTGACAGAAAGAATATTTTCAAACTAAAGAGTTCCTCCTTAAGAATGTGTGTTGACACAGTTATGTATTTGCAGTATTTCATGGCCTTATTAAGAGGATAATTCAGTTATAATCATAAGAAAAGGAAAATTGGTCTCTGTGCTCTGCTAATATACCAAGAGAAGGGAGAACTTCAGTGCTCAAGATTTGGGGATGGTATTTTAGCTTTAATTAGGCTTTGATCTTGACAATTACTCAAAAGAATTCCTTATTTTAGTCTGTCTTCACACTGTAATTATAACAAAAATATTTTAGTACGGAGGACTCCAAATTGTAAAATGATAAATCAACTTTTTTTGGATTACTTCAAGAGTTTTACAAGAACTTTGCTCAGTATCAAAATAATCATGTCTTGCCTACCTTATTCTGTGATGTTTTATAGCAAAACTTAACAATCCTGGTTAACCGTAATGCAGAGTGGAAAAATTAAAATGCTGGGGGGAAAACATCTGAAAGTTGGTGCTTCCAGTGGAGATTAATATTTGAGGTTGTGTAACGTAACTTGGGAGTGGTGCTCAGATGCCAGAAGAGAGACAGCTGTGATTCATTTGCCATTTGAGAAAGACTGTACCATCCTCTCAAAACTGATTGAGCTTCAAAATGGAACTGTGGGGTGCTGTGTTAAAAACATTGATTCACATCAGTGCTGATTAAAATAGAAAGCAGTTTCAAAGGAAAATCCACCTGGTGAGCAGAGGAATGTTTTCATCAAAGGTGACTGACAGCTCACAAACTTTTGTAACTTTGTACAAAACTAATATATTAATTTCTTTTACCTAAAGGTTTTCATTCTAATTACTATTGAATTTGTATTGGTATAGTTTGAGGAAGCCTAGTCCTAATTTTAGGCAGGTGTTTTCTGCGATTCCTGTGATGGATGGCCTTGCTTGCACTGACAGCCAGATTGTATTCCATATTCAAGAAAACTTGCAGCTAAAGCAGCAGATTCCCTTAAAAATAAATCTTTGTGGCTGTGGTGTTTCGCAAGTCCCAGACGTGGCAGATAATATATGGGGATTGATTCGGTGGAATCTTAAGAAGAAGCAAGGCAATAACCTGTGCTGTTTGAAGAAAAAACTGACAATTGTCATTCCATTTAACTATCAGTTGCTTTTTTACAGACTAAAATCTAGCAGAATCAGACATTTAGTAATACGCTTTCTCTTTATATTCTAAATGATACCAATTAAAAGTACTTTTTAAGCCTCTCCCGTATCATTCACACAACTAATCAATTTTGAACTCCCTTTTATACATTATTGGAGTTTCTTGTTGATAAGACCTACAGATGAAGTCATTCTTGGAATAACCAAATGTCTGGATAAACGGTTTGAGTTTCCTTCAAGTGTGTACCGAATGCCCTGCAGTTTGTGGCCTTAAGCCATGTGGTTTTTTGTTAGAGCCACCTTAATTCAGTAAATGTTATGTTTTGTTTGTCTTTGCAAAAGATGTCCTATTTATGTTCTTAGCTGTTGCCTTGCAGAAGCTGAAAGACTTTTTTAGGTCAGTTTCTAGTCAGGAACAATTAGGCATTGTTTAGCAGACATCTGTCTTTCATATGCTAAGTAAGCAACTTGGTACAGAGCATAGCTCTGGTACTGTAAAGGGACTGACACTCTTAATGAAGTCTTTGTCAGTACAGATAAGCCTTGTCAAAAATATCCCCATCTCAAACAGTGGAAGCAACCACTAATTTCAGTTTTCACTTTTATCATACTTATACAATTCAAAAATGGAAGTGGCCGTGATAATGTTTTAGGTTCATTGAATTTATCAGTCTTTCCATTGCTCTATAAAACATAGCTACACTCCTTCCAAAATGTTTCTTTTCAGCATTAAGTATCCTTTCCAGAGAGCATTTTGGTACCCTTCACTCCCCTGAAGTGCCAGCATACAGTGCCAGAGAACAGAGTTAAATCCCAAAGCAGCTTCTTTATTTTGCAAATACTGTTGATTTTATCAAACACAGTTGGTGCAATTGCATTTTTTCCTATCTAGGTTGTTAAATATTCAGTATCCAATACACGTGGTAACAAAATTCAGTTCATCAAGCTGATGAGAAGTACTTAGAGAAAAAATCAGAACGGGTGGGAGCAGAGACTTTGATTAACAGCAGTGCAATTGATTTTCTTTGATTTAAACAGATAAACTAGTATTTTCAAGGCAGAAGGTGATAAATATAAACTGAAAAGTTATCAAGAAAGTATGAGCGTTTCCTATGAATCAGTTCCTTTGGCTCCACCTACAGTATATTCAGCTTAATCATGATTTTGCCATAGCATCTTAACAGTCCATAGTAAGCATAATCTGTTCTGTGAAATGCAGATGAACAATAGTGGGTTTTCTGTTATTTAGGATAACAGGTAACAGAGTTGTGGATTTTGCTATCTGCACCTGAGATGGTTTTACTTAACCTTCCCTTGCACAGCTGCCTTCTAAGTGCTGTTAGGTTAGAGGTGGCATGCAGTGAAATGGTTAACTTTCAGCTCAGCTTCAGTCAGAAGCAAAGTAGCTATGTTTGTGTAACAAAGCTGTAAGTCCTGCCCTTTCCAAAGCTGTGTGTGGTACAGATATGGAAAACCCGTGTTGCCTATTCTGCGAACATAGCTGAAACTTGCAGACATATTAGTTTCGCTCCACATTAAATAAAACGATTGTAGTGATGTACATGCTTGAGTTAAAGGATTGGTCTTGGCTGAAGAAGCATAAACTACCTGTATTTTTCTTTTACTCGCAGCAATTTGTGTGCTTTCTCAGCATTACTCAACTTACCCTCTGAATAATTGGATATTGGACTACAATTTATTTGGTCAGATATGAATGAAAATGGAGATTGTACATCTGATTAAGAACTTTGAAATATTACACTGATGTCTGTAACTGTAAAGTCTGTCATGAAAAATATTTTGAATGTCTCAAAATTCAGTTGTTTGTTCACTGAGTCTGAAAAGGCTGTATGATTTCTGTCCATCACATCTCACCACTGTTTTGTGTTTTTTTTTCATCAGGCGAAATTACTATGGTGGAAACTGGGCCAGTTTTAGTTTTTCAGGATTATTGTCCTGGATTAAAGAAAATCAGGTAAAAATTTCTCAAATGATTTTTAATGTTCTTTAATGTTAAATCCCAGTTGTTGGCACAATTTATTACAAGGTATTATCACAATATTCTTTCTCTTTGTGGAATTTTACAAATAAAGCAGGTTTCTACTTAACAGCTTCACTGCTTAAAGCTCATCCAGTCTGGTCTAGCATACTAAGACTCTGGTATGCTTGTTTTATTGGTATTATTATCTGGGACCAAACAGGCTAGTGATCAGTCATACTTCTCAATTCTGGAATTAATGCTGAAGCAACTATATTATTTTCAATTCCTTTCTGAACATCTTCTGCACATGATATTCTACTCCTTTCCATTTTTTTGTGTGTGTTCTCTCAGCTAATTCTTCTTAACTGTAATAAAAGTAGTTATTGAACCCTTCCGTTGAAATGTCCTTTAACCAGGGCAAAAAGACAGATGCTGATAGTGTATTTTTAAGTTACCAAAGTTTGTCCAAGTTCGTGCAAAGTTTGTTAATTAATTAATTATTAATGCCAGAACACTAGAATAATCTTTTGAAGAGGCTATTTATTTAGAAGTGTGAGCATTTAGACTATATTAACAAGTGACTGATCATATTATTTACTGAACCGTTATGACCTCCTTGTTCTTTGGGAAGTGGAACTTCTTCAGTTTGGTCTCGTAACTATTTATTTTTAAGTGCTAACTTCTGGCATAATCAGTGGAGTTGCTCAGTCTCCAAATTGAATGTTCTCAACATTCTGTTATGTGGTTTAGAGGTTGCTGTGTGGACAGATGAACATAATACCCAGCTCATTGTATTTTCTAATATATGGTCTCCATTCACAGACTTCTGTCTCAAAATCTAGAAATGACCCAGCTGTGAGAATCTTGTCTTACAGTTGACTGTATTCAAATTTATATTAAATCTTTAGTAAAACTTGCATTTCTCTTAATGTTATTTTCAGATCCCTAGAGCTGGATTTAGCACAGATGTTATTCTGCTATAATAACTAGCTCTAACTTGCTTAACTCCAAAAATCTGTATGGAAAAGGCATTAAAACATTAAAAACAATTCTTTTATTCTTTTTTTAAATATGCAGAGGTACAACAGATTATTTGGGAATAGATTTGTATAGATCAAGAACTGCCAGCACAGTACAAAATGTAATTTCATAATTGTTCTTTGTAAGCAAAATACGGATATCAAGGATGAATGTGAAGACTGGAGAAAACTGATCCTTGAGAATGAAGAAGTCATTTCTCTTAACAAGAAGGATAGAACTATTCAACATGTAGAAGCTTTCTGTTTTGACGAGTAAGTATAAATACAGAAATATAGAAATAATTTCATATGCTCACTGGTAACTTATCTTGTGCTTCTGGCTTCAAGTACTTCACCACCCTACCATACTTCCTGTTGGTCTCAAAAAGTAGCTGTGAACTCTAAAAACGCTCATCATCTGCTTGTACTTTGTTAAAATCACATGCACTTCATTGAAACCAACTGGTCCTTCTTAAACTGCCATATCCGAATCCAGTTTAATTTGTTGGCCAACTTTGAGCTAGTAATTCACATCTCAATAAAAGAAAATGTTGCGTGTGTAATTCCTCATTTGTTATGAACTACCATCTGTTGATTTTTTTTCATTCTTAATTTGGTTAATAGATGTTATTCTCCTACCGAATGTTAAACACGCGTGTATGTGAAAAAGAGATTATATAAGAACAGGAAATGCAAATAGACCGATAGTACTGTAACTGTAAGATAGTTGACTATGCTTAAATGCTATAGTAATATTTGACCTTTGTGATTTTTTTTTTTTAGATTCACTGTAGTTAATCCATTTAACAGTACTTACCCATGATATTTTGTCAACAATTGCATGATCAAAGGCTCCTGGAAATTCAATAGAAGTTGAAAAAATGACAGCCCAAAATGTTTTGTATTTAAAGTAAGATAACTCATCCTTTGCTTTACATATGACATAAAAAAAATACTTGCTCAGTTGGAAGTACACACGTCTACCTTTATGATTACTTGTTGCAGAAGTACATTGTGAATAGTACGCCATCTTAGAACTGAGGATGTGGTAAATGTTTTTCAGCTAGGTGTTTGTTGAGGTATGTCTGAATTAGCAAAAGTATATGAAGATCATTTTCAGTTTAGCTTTGTAAGTAGATGTATGATATTTTGTTACATATAAGCCATGTAGCTTATTGTAATGTCATATTGTATCACTAGAAAATCTAGGACCAGAAAGTAACCTTGTGAAGCAGGAATGTTGACCTGTGCATAACCATAGTAATAAGAAATGGTAATCGTGTGGCATCTCAACTGAATTTTTGAATTTCTTTATATTTGTTATTTTTATCTCTTGGATTTTGCTCTGAACTGAATACTATTCTGAACTCCTGAAGGGTTCACTAGGTGAACTATGCAAGTTTATCCTTGAATCTTTCAGTAATCATCTTAGGAAGCTGAAGGAAGCACTGCCAAATAAGTACTCATATAAAAACATTTATTTATTTATTTATTTAAATGTCACAAACAGTTTAACAACG
Organism: Bambusicola thoracicus; assembly: GCA_002909625.1. NCBI lineage: Eukaryota > Metazoa > Chordata > Aves > Galliformes > Phasianidae > Bambusicola > Bambusicola thoracicus. The sequence goes on along the minus strand of PPHD01022086.1, from coordinate 3,259 downwards.
AGATAAACAAATGCAGTTTCTGCAGTCTGAAGGTCACAGACTCAGAATACTCCTAACTTGTTTATTGCACGTTAATGGTTGCTAGACGTTTTCTGCAGGTAAAATATTATGCTTGTTTTAAAGCAGGTATCAATTGAGTATTGTGATTGTAATCCTACTGCCATAGTAGATATTGTTCAGAATCAATATTAAATCATCTTTAAAGTTTCATAGTTTCTTAATTCTGCAAGTGAATTTCCAAGGAAGGTATTCTGTTGACTGGTGGCTGGCTCAAAAGTAAGTTCCTTAGTATTAAGATTTCAGTTTATCAAAATGAGCACTGAATACTTGAATCTTCCATTTTGTCCTGCATCTGCTTTGAAGCATTTACGTTGGTCTGAAAGCACCATGCTGTCTGCATCATCAGACAAAAACCTACCAAATACACACACACAAAAACTAGCCCTGTACAAGGAAGAGCCATAAGTTTATTAAACATAGCAAAGAAAAAGTTTTCCAGAATAACTTCAAACTTTCTGAGAGAGTCATTTACTGTGTTTCAGACAATTTAAACATTCTGCCTAGATTCTGTTGTTTTTGCTTAACTTTTATAACTCCTATGAAGTAACCATTAAACATTTATTTTGAAAGAATAAACAGCTGGGTAGCAGTATAATATACACAGTGCAAATCTGAAATGAATGGCCTTAGAACAAAGTGCATCCATCAAAGGAAAAGAATACTGTGTCTACAGCAAGCGGTATTGAAAAAAGGCAAATGGCTGAAAAATAAATAGTGAACACCTGTGCTGAATAAATTAACCAGCTGGTTGGCAATTTTTCATTTGACCTATCTGAAGGGGTTGCTGTTACAAGGCATTAATAAGACACATTCATTTTAAGATATCCCTTTGTTAGTACCATTAATTGATGAATGGTAGAAGATAATATTCTAAATTTACACAACAATTTGTCTGCAGATGTATTATTTTTTTCTGAATTAGGAGAAGAATTGTCAGTACAAAAGTTCAACCTGAGTGATTTTTATAGACAGCTCTTACATTATTCAGGGGTATTTGTTCCTATACGAAGAATGTCGTGAATTTAGATCGTATACAGGTTTTCGTTATAAAATGCATAGAGATGCAAATCATGTAGGTTTATATGTTTGTTTAATGGGAATTGAATAGAGAGTTAAAATACGTAAATATACATTTCTGCTATACTGCTTTTCAGTGATATTTGAAAAGAGAATGTACTGCAAATCCAAATTTTGATCTTTTAAAAGCAATAAGAGTATGTTTAAAATGACAGTTGGCGGGAGTGTACATTAAGCTTGGGAGAAAGCAGAATCAAGAGCTGTTTTTTTTTCTTTCTGTGACATAAAATTTTATGATGGATTAAATAAAAAATTCCCTGTTATTGCATTAGCATATCTTTGCAAACCTCATCTTCACAATTCCTGAAAATAATGTAAATAAACCCAAAGAAAACCCCACAATTGAATTGATCTTCATTTGTAGTTTTAGTAGAGAGTACTCTTTAAAGAGCACATGGCAGCGTATTTGTCTTTTACATTCTATAATTATTTAATGTTTGCGGTATAAAGCAAAACCAGATCAAAATGAATGTGCAGAAACAGAGTTGTTTAATTAGTTCTTCCTTACACCCATTCCTGTATTCCCAGGGCAATATTTTACCCCACTCAGGAATGAGTGCTTCTTAGTGGCTTAGCTGCAGCACCAAACTCTTACTTTCATCTACCTTTCAGCCTGTAAAAGCTGCCTGAGTTCATGTGAGATAAGCGAGTAATGGTATAAAGGAGAGAATTTGTCTTCCTTTCTTACTTGGACAGAAAATTTGCCTCCTCCTTCTGTCTTTAAGTCACTACAGGTGTGTGAGGGAGCATTTTATATGTGCTGAATAATTCCTTGCTGTTTGGTGAATGTTGAGCATCCTAATACTTACTGAAATTTCATACTGTATATGCGCAGGTCACCTTTAAAATCATAGTTTGTTAGTTTTTATCCAAGCTTAAATTGTTTATTCAGTGCATTAAAGGCTTGTACTGTGCAGATAAAAAGACAGTGTGAAATTATTGCTGAACTCTTTTCACTTACAATGATGCTGATTTGATTCATCTCAGCTGGTAGTACAGAATGAAATTCTAAGTTCAAAAGTACCAGTTTCTAAGATAGATGTCATTGAAGTTCAAGATAAAGAGAGTAGATGTGATTAAAAGTACAGGTCTGCTTTATATGGAGAATTCTAAAGGACTGTGTTATGTAAAAGAAATGGACTAGATTGAGTACTTGTGTGGTCACCTCCCTCCTTTTGACTGCCTGCATCCTGTGTTTGTTAGAAATTAATCAAAACTATGTGCAAACTTGTAACGCGCAGAATAATAACATTGCTTCATGAAGGAACTTTGTTCTGTATGGCTGTTAACTTCTACAGCTAAGCAGAATGCAAGATTGCTGATGAAGTTACCAGAAATTTTTAACTTAAGCTTCAGTTCAAATTTCCGTGTTAAGGATGTACTACAGCGATACAGAGGACGTAGTCTCAGTTACATGAAGAACTTCTGTTTTCTTCTGCAAGCTTGTTGGAGATGGTGGTGGTGTTTTACATTGTGTTTTTTAATTACAAAAAACCCAGTCGGTGTTTCATTACTCCACTTATTTTGTTTATGTAGGTATGTACTGTGTATTACTATGAGAGTTTTGATTTTCATGTGAAGCTCATTCTGCACTTTGATTTTGTTAAATAAGGACACGTAAGTGTTCTATTTTGTCTTTCCCCAGTAAACGTACTCCTCTTGAATCAGTCTAAGAACCAGATTTCTTTAGTGGGTGATACACCTGATTTGGCCAGGATAAGGAAATTCTAATGCTTTTTAACAAGGGGTTGAGGTTTCCATTCCTGGCACACGCTCAAAACTTTGAACGAGATTTATAGACTCCTGAAGAGGTTTTTTTTCTCTTCTTCCCCTTGTGTTTTTAATCAGTCAGGATGCAGCCGAAGATGTTGAAGAAGCCGGTGCATTGGCAAGGTTGCCTGCCTATGAATCCTCTGTTGCTGAGGAGGTTGCTGAAGAACCAGAAAAAGAATGTTCACCAGTGGAGAGCGCCGTACCAGGGGCTGAAAACTTGGAATCAGAGAAAGCTACGAGCGTGGATCCAGCAAGTGCAGCAGGAGGGAATGTTAAAGAAATAAATGCTGAGAATGAAAGTTCTCATGATACAGCGTCAGGAGAATCCACTCAGGAATCAGGAAAAACT
>PPHD01022085.1:0-12992 GCA_002909625.1 Bambusicola thoracicus | reverse complement strand
AAAAAAAAAAAGAAAAAGAAAAAACCCATAAACCCACTACCACCAAAAACAAGCAAAGCAAAAAAAACACATACAAGAAAAAAAACAACATTGAAATCCACACCGCCACAATTTAATCAGTTTGCTATTAACTTAATTACCAAAATATACACTTGTCAGGAAGTTTTAAGCCAATACAGGCAGGAAAAGAGTAGAAGATTGTTTAGATGGGCTCTTCACAAAGTTACTCACCTCTCACACACAACTATAATAGATCTGGTGCTGAGATGCTAGTTCTATTACGTGTTCAAAAACATTGCTCCAGACCTTGAAGGCAACACTCAGTATATCTCCCTCAGCTGCACTTTGACTCCCATTTGAACTCAGCACCATCATTTTGCTCCTCACTGAGTACTGGATGAATCTTATGGGAAAGGTAGTATTTTCCACTAGCAGAAAAATCACTTCAATAAATCAGTAGTTGTCCTGTTGTTTTCTGCATGTGAAACTAATACAGAATGGGAAAAGAATTGGCTTATCTGCTTTATATAATTGATTCATTAGTTGGCTTCTTTATTTTTTAAGAGTCTACAGTAATTCTACAAAGGATCATATAAAACATGGATGTGGTTTAGACTAAAATACACCTGCTGTGTGGATACATTACCTACCAAGTCCTGCCACTGCTGGACTCTGTATTTATTTTGGCTCTGTTTTCATTAAATTCCCCAATCTTTCCTACTCTTTAAAGCCACACGATCTTCCAACTAAAGAATTTAAGAAACTAATGTCAATAAAATCTGTTCAAAGCTTTCACTTTTAATGATTTTACACCTCTAGATACTCATAGATCAGAATTCCAGATCTGGCCAGAGCCAGATGCCATGAGTGTGCATAATCCATTTTGATAATGGTTTTGGAGGTGATTACTCACACAGTAACGAACATGCACCAAGGTAAAGAGTCTATCTTGTTTGCACTAAAAAAAAAAAAAAAAAAGAAGCCAACCAAAAAAAACCTCTGCATTTAAAAAGCACTCAAAATTTAAAATGCTGCATGTCTTTTCTTTTTAAAAATGTCAAAAGTAAGTAAACAAACTCCATCACAGAGTGCATATATATAAGCATATCCTGACACAATGACATACACAATGAATGAGCTTCGCCAAACCCAAGTTTCACCTCCATGTATCAGTGTTCCCAAAAGGGAATAACTGAACAGTTATCATTCCATTGAGCTGATGCATTGCTTTGGCTCCTTCTGAAGAGTGAAAAACTAGAAGCTTCATCAACTGAAAAGAGTTTTACTCATAAGAAAGTGATCATTTGGTTTCTCCATTTCATATTAGAATGAAGAACTTGCATGAACCAAGGGCTTACTGCTATTTCTTTATGAACTTATCTGTTCAGACCAATCATATCAGTATCTTTTCATTATTTTCCAAATCAACAAAATGAACATCTTAGCCTCTGATATTTCACATCTCCAACAAAGAAAATACTTATATGAGGCTCTGCATTAGTATAAAAAGCATCCTGAAAGCACAGTACTAAAAGTGGAATCATTTTCTTTTGCATTGTAATATTTGGTGGTCTAACTATTCCAAAATATAGTATTCAATAACTAACAAATTAATATTATTTAACATCACTATGTAATTAAGTAAAAATAAAGCATTAGCTGTTTTCAGAATAGACCATGAGAAAGACATTAGTGGTCTGTAACTTATGAGGAAATGGGGAATTAGACTCACATTAGCTTTTTGTCTTCAGAGATGGAATACAAAGAGATAAGACCAGCTTCAAGCTATCAGTGTCCCCTATCAATGGCTGCTTACGGTCACAAGTGCATCAAGTGCATAATCAGGAAACAGAATAAAATGCTGACAAGCAAGTAGCAGCTCAGCAATGCACAACTCTCTCCTTCCAGGCAGGCAGCGGGGTTTGTTCTGGTAGTGGGCAGGGCTGTAGGATGCAATCAGTCCACAAATATGCTATATTGCCATCACTTTCTATACACACATTCTATCTTATATCATCTGGAAGGAGAATTACTTTACTCAGATCATGTTCCAAATATCCTCAAGGACCTGCTGTAGACCATTTGATCTGAACATTCATCCTCTTTTGGCATAACACATCTAGTGGGATGAAATAATAAACCCCTCCCATGCACTAGCTGTCTTCTCTTAAGTTTTATACTTATAAACAAAGTTCAACTTTTAAATACTCTCCACATGCTAATTCCAGGAAAGATATTTGGAACATCAGCCTGCAGTTGTGGTGGAAATAGAGATGATTCACACTTTTTATTGGTTGCATAAACTTTCATTTCTATTCAACTGTTCTCCCAAAATACATTTCATTCTTCTCCTGCTTGATGTTGATTTGGCATCACTTTTGTCTGCACCAGAATAACAGTGCTTGCTATTTTTGTGGCAAGGTTTGTTTTCATATTTTTGTTAACAACAGAAAAAAAACACCATTTTCCCTGCACTAATCAGCTCAATTTATTATGGCTCCATAGCTGACGAGTTGTGGCTTCCCTATGGGTACACTTACGCTTTTCAGTTAAGCTTTAATATTAATCCTGTCTCTCAGCTAGTCATATCTACCACTTAAATCTCAAGCAGCTACATGTAGCCAGTCTCAGAATCCAGCCCAGATGGTTAATTCAAGAAAGGAACATATAGGCCATGACAGCATTCACCTGCCAAAAACAGCATTATTGTAACATACTAACATGCTAGGTGCAGAGACAGAGGATCTGTAAGTAGAATAGACTTTCCACTTCGTGCTGCTTAAATGGGACACAGTACATGCAAGTGTTTGACGCACAGGGCTGAAGGCCAGACCCAGCATGTTGCTGGGCCCTTCACAAGAGCACAGCCTGGAACATCTAAGCAAAGAAAGAGACTGACAGCTCATTTGTCCTACAGCCCTCTTCCACATCCACTCCTGGCAGCAGCACACAGCCCAGAGCAGCCCACACAGGCCTACCTGATCCAGACCTACCTGACCGAGGCCTGCACCTCTCTGCTCAAGTACCGACACAACACAGGGCAAGGCCTAGCCTGCAAAGCTCAGCTCCATGTCTTGGCCCTATGTGGGGAATCCTGCTACCCCATCCTACAGATCAGTGTGAAAAATGATAGCAAAAAAGGCACCAAAGGATTGTGTCCTGCTGCAAATTTCTCTGCCCACACCTGCATCACAGAGGATCCCAGTTTGGATACAGCAACATGAACTGGAGCTGTTTCACTCATTTGTGCAGCATTTATGCTCACATATTACCCAACAGCTCTCACTATAGCTTGCAGGAAAAGTCACCTGCCACTTGCATTTCCAGATCTTGCCCAAAATGTTTCAGAGCTGAAGGTAGCATCTGCTCTTTGCTGTGCCACACATACAATGCTACAGGTAACCAAGCCTTCCCTTGTCCCACTGGGCATAGTCTGACATTACCTCTGAAACACAGTTCACCATCCTTGACATAGCTCATGCTTGAGCAGGACCAGCTTGTCCCCAGGTCCAGGGCTAACACTTTTGCTCTTCCAGGAGCGCAGCTTCCCCACTGCAGCACAGTTACACACCTCAGCTCAGTGTGCTAAGCTGGATAATGGGAAAAAACTGCTCTGTGTTCTAATGGATACCCTTTAATCCGCATTCTTCACCCTCATATTCTCTCAGTACCTACCATATGCTTATTCAGCACCAGAGAAAGCAGGACAATTTCTGCCCTTCGCTATAGCCAGGAGGCCAACTTATTTCACTATCTTGCATCAGCTACCAGAGCCAAATGCCTCTGCATACTTGTAAGCTGATTTTAAGCTTTGTAGGCAAATAAATAGGAGTTGCAATCAATCTGGCTATTTTAATTCCTTGTCTGCTTGACACTCTTGGTCTTATCATTTTTCCAGTACTAAGCCCTTGGGCCTCCACTAACTATGCTGGAAGCTGTGGGTGGTATTTTGAGTCTTATCTATTTAGGTTATTTAAGTTTCCTAAAACAGCTGAAAATAAGAATTAAATGAACTTCAGATGAAAGAATGACTAATTACATGGTCTACAAGTTCTGCTAACAATTATAGAGGGAGTAGCAACAGCTTAAATTGAAACAAAGCTTATTTGCCCTCTCCATGCACAAACAACTGAGGCCACTGATTATACTGAAGGATGGGGAAGGATGGAGAAGCCAGAGTGCTCCCAGTGTTATCACAGGGTCTAAACAGAAAGAGAGCCAAACTCCTTTACTCCCTAACTCCAGCGATTACAGCCCATTCCCCCTTTCATTCTCTCTAACCAGCCACCAGTCATGTCTCACCACCCAAAAATGCAACTACCCAACAAACAGGTTACGCACTAAGAAAGGAATTCACATTTTCTCACCATCTCAAGTTTCCTATTTTAGAAGTTTGGGTTTGGCCACCCTCTTGCTTCCTCAGAGCAACACGTATCCCTTTCTTTCCCTTCCCTGTTCTTTGAACCAGTTTCAACTGAGGATTTTTTCAATCCTTTTCTCTTTGCCCCTTGAACATCCACCTCTCTGCACTTGTTGTCCTCTTTATAGTTTGTTCCTGCATTTCTCCTAAAATAGACTTCTATGAAACAAGTAAAAAAAATATATAGTCGTCTTAAACACAAAGGCAACATTCAGTAAACTAAGTGGACAGGAGGCAAACTCCAAGGAAGCAAAATTGCTGCTACAGAGCCCACACTGAGGAATGTCTCCAAATACTCATGAATAAACAAGATATAAGGAAAGCAAGAGCACCCAGTCACAAAGATGGATGAAGTAACAGTTTATTCTTCTCAACTGTTTGGCATTTAATACATCAATGAAATGGCAGCGAGCCTTGGCTTTAATACAACTTGAGCCTGCAAGGATAACAGTTTGTATCTCTGCCTTGTGGGTGCCACATTTATTTCTTGTCAAACGGTACTGTGGGAACATTTGCAGTATTTTGCCTCCAGAGTGACGCCTTTATGTTATTATTTGCTTCCTTCAGAGACATTCCAAGGTTATACTAATAAGCTCGCATCTTAATAGTATTTATTGTTCTTGTTTCTCTGAGTGGACACTGATTAGCTTTGCACTTTGCTGACAAAACTTTTCCATTCTGCACAGAATATGTTCTTTGAATGCACCTCTTACATTAAGTAATTCAATCCTTCAACAAATACAAACATACTTCATGAGCCACAGCAGCAGAGTAAAAGGTAATGGCCAAATATTAGCATTTTGTGTTCTTACAGGTAAGCAGTTATGAACAGAGGAGGAAGTATTTTCCCCAGCTAATTCTCCAGAAGTGTCCATTTATGGAAATATCCAAATACCATTCGTGTAATTCATTCCCCACCAGTGTTAGCCATTCTCCCTTCTCTTGACCCAGTAAAAGTGAATGAGAAAGGTTCATCACAAACACCAGTTTTTCACTGATTGACAAGAGCTTTGGCAAACTGAGGCTGAACATGAATTTGGTAGGGTAGAATCTCCATAAGAAATTATATTCTGGACATTGAGAAAATGGATTTTAAAATACCTAGAAGCCTTTATAGTAACTTAATCTGTAGTAATAAACAAGGCTTATGCTCTGTCGTATTCCAGATCTTAACTACTGGCGTAAGACCTATCTACAGCGTTTAACTAGTCAGACATTATATTGTCATTTCTCAACTAAAACTCAAGTAATGCTTGGACCACACTGATCAGGTAGATCAGGTAGTGGGCTTCACAGACAAGGTGACCACAGGTACCATACCTGGGGTAGAGGATGTCTAGCCATTTCACTGTAAGTTGGACCATACACTGTCCTCCACAGAGGCTAGTGCAGAAGGTTTACTAGTACAGACAAACCATACATCTTGGGACAGCAATCCCTCCAAATACACAAAACCCAGGAACTTATCCCAGAGAACAGAGCCTATTGATTTATGCAGTATCCTTACAAGAGCAATGAAACATCTGCTCCATGCTGTTTTCAAAATGATGATGCTGGCAATTGAAAAGCTTGTTGTAAGAAGAGGATATTGTCCCCCCCACCCCTCAACTGCTAAAAATATCCAGGGACATATAGATTTTCATAATAACCTTAAACCAACAGGCAAAACATCTGTTGTTCGTTGGACTTTTGTTAGTTGCCTTTTGTTGTCCAAAATGGTTCACAGATTACAGAAATAAACCAAGGTGGAAAAGTCAGAGCTACAAGTCAACAGATCAACATCTAGTTATGAAATACAATTTCTGATATGAAGACAGCAGTCACATCTGTTCTGATATAAGTTAGAGGTCAGACACTACAAATTATCTGTCCTTTAAGGAGGAGAAGCATCAAGGCTTTCTACCCCCAAAGGATACTTCAGCATCCAATTTGTTGTTGCTGGTTTCAGTTTTAAAAATCAGAACACCACCTCCTCTGGAAGTCCAAAGGACAGAAGTATACCCAAAACAGTGCTCCTAGCATGATTCCTGATAACACCACACTGAGCAGCATGCTACTACTGGAACTTCCCACAACTTCTGCTCACCTTCACAGTCACTAGATTTTACCACTCTACTCTGCTAACTGCTAGCTGTCCTTTGCTAAATGCTCTTCTTGGCCCTGAACCCAGAAGGCAGATGGTCAGGCAAAGCATAAATCACTATGTTACCTGGAGGCAGCAAGCCTTGTCCTTTCATAAACCAAACAGTCAAATATTGCTGTCAGCTGGAAGATCACTACAACAGCAGCCAAAGAGTGCCATTCAGCCCAAAGCTCAGCAAATCCAGATCTCTGCCCCTTCTGCACTAAAAGGTACCTTCTCATGATCTAGACTGCCTACAAAGTGGCTTAATTCCATGGTCTGATAAAACAGGCTGTCAAAGATAATTATCTGGGTATTTAGCCTACATTTCTCACGTTTGTACTCATTTATGTATGTAAGCTGTGCGTACGCATTAGTTATTCTACATTTGAACAGTCAAGTACTGCTGGATGAATGTTAAAGAGATGTTAATAACATGGCAAGGCTAATTAGACATTGAACAAGTTGCTACATAGCTGGCATTTTAAGGGAAACTACAGCTGCTGTGATTAGATTTTATTTACGTGCAAGAAAACATCCTCTTAAAATAATCAGAGATATATTATTCTGAAAAGTACAATTTCAAATTATTTCAGCTGTCAAGATAATAAACAGTTTGATGGAAGCAAAGCAAGGCATAACAGATGTATAAGAAAGCTCCAATTTATAGGAGGAGGTGAGGCTTGCTTCTTATATCCTAGATGATTGTGACTGCAATAATACTATTTATGATGGATTTGGATTAAATGATCTTGTCTTAAATAGAATAAAAATATCGATACATATTTTAAAAGCACAGATGAAAAAACACCAGCAGATATGCCAAGTATCTCTCAGTTGTCAAATAGAGATACCAAATATCTTTAAAGATTTCTGTAAATAGCTATTCAGAATGTTAACGACAAACATAGACAGTCAATTTAAAGACTAAAGCAGCACTGGCCCAGCTGGTGGCCTTACTCTATCATCAGTAAAAGTGTTATTTTTCTATTTTGATTTATGCAGCAAATTAAAGTTTGAAATAGGCCATTCCATACAAAATGTGATTGCCAAATCTGTTACTGTGGCACAGCAAAGTTCCTTTGCTTTTGTTATTTCCATGTCAATCATTTTACTTTAAGCTTTCTTTCCTTAATCTCTATAAACACCCTTTGAAATACAAAAATAAACTTATCCTAGCTTGTAGCTCTTCAAATATCACATCAAATTATACCTCTCACTGCGGTTCTATAGACTGTCATTTCATACTGTGCCTTATGATAGCTGTGCAAACTACAGTGAGTTTACACAACTTCAACACTTGAAAAAAAAAAAATCAAGCATCTCAGCTGACAGGATAAATACCCAGTTGAATGTCTCCAAGTCATCAATTCATCTAGAAAGAAATTGTTAATACAATTAAGTAGCAAATGCTGGAATGGCTGTATGCACAGGAGTCAGATCTGATAAGTGGCAGAGAGGCTACATTAAAATGGAACAAACAAAAGTCATGATTTAAAGCCATATGAGTTCCTGAACAGAAGTTAAATCTAGTCCCTTCAGCTACGGCAATTACATACAGAATGTGGGGTCCCATGACCTCACAGTGTTACTGAGGCTCTGAACTTGGAATGATTTTAAGAACTGGAATTTATCCAAGCAGGCTGAGGCACAGCACGCTCAGCTCATGCAGAATTGCTCCTGAAATAACGAAGATGTTGGCACACCACCTTTGAGGAAAAGCAGACTCTTGCAGTAGAGTGAAGCACTGAGCCATTTAGACCAGCAGCAACAGAGATTAGATGCAGCTAATGATGGTGTTTTATATAAACAGGATTGGGCAGGTTATACCCCAGCATTTCAACACGCTTCTCTCTTCCAGACAATCTATAACCCCTATGACGTATCAGGGAACCCTCTAGACAGGAGAAACACTTTCCTTTGCTGCCTTTAAAGAAATAAAAATAAAACCAGAAAGATCTAAAGATCCAGTGCAGGATAATTTTCACAAGTTGTGTCCCCTGGGTCAAACTCATCTATTTAAAGATATCTAAAACAAGATAGGCGTCACTGCCACATTCTCCAAGGTGTTGAAATGTAAGAAATTTCTGCCAAGATTTAAAAATCCAACAGAAAAAAATAAAACAAACAAACCAAGATTGAATGTTAATATGCAAAACAGGCTGATAGCCCTGCATAAAAACACTGTCATGAGCTCCACATCAAGATTGTCTGCATTCCTAAATAGGAAGATTTGACTGTTAAGGAGAAGAGCTTTTTGACGAATTACTTTAGGGAACAGACAATAGAGTGGCCAAAGATAGTTTCTTGCATTCAAAGTACAGCATGCTACACCAGAGCGTGAAAGCCACTTTCAACAGACATGGCACAACTGAGACGTCTCATAGTTGGTTACGTATTATGGATTTACATTATTTCCAATAAAACCAATAAAATACATTATTTCCAATAAAATTCAAAATGGAAATTTAGCAAGAAATTTCCATTATCCTCAATTAGAAGTCAGTAGAAAGCTGTCAGAATAATTTGTCAGCTATAAAAGCTATAGCAATCCATATTTTAAGAGTATTAAAAGATGAGTGGAAAATGGATTATTGCCCAATTACACTCAACTTGCTAAAAGGTTGAAAACAATATCTGTACAGCTACTAATTCACGTTAGAGGGTATTTTTGTTCTGTTTTTTAATTTGGAGACGTGCAAATACAGAAATGAAGTCTTGGGTGTTATCAGGAACCTCAGGACCTCTCAGCATTCTGGGAATTATTCCATACGTGTCAGTGACAAGACCCAAGGAGTTATCTCATTTGTTTCCTCCCCACAAGATGTAACACAGGAATCATACAAACTCATCACTGCAAGTGAACTTGGTGGGTGGAAGAATTAAGACATTGCCATCTTGTTCCAGAAACAGTGCAAGGTTAGTAGGCATGGCATCATTCACTCTTCAAGAGTGACAATAATGCAGCTGACCACAGCCAGCCAGCCTGCCACAGCACACTCATATTTTCTCCAGCAACAGCGCAGTAGACATTCCTGGAGAAACCAGAATATCGCATAACACATAGCAGAGCACACCTCAGAGACTAATGGAGCATAGTAAGCCCTTAGGTCATTTTAACACATTTATAATTCTGTGTTGTGTCAGTGGGGATCACAAATTACCGTAATTTAGATGTTTGTCTGAAGAAGTACACTACAGTAGGTACATTTTCAGTTTGAAGAGGAAGATCTGGTGGGAAGAGATCTCTCACTGGATAACATTTGTTATCTAGGACCAAATCCCAACATCAGAAGTCTGAGATGATCTTGGCACAAGCAGAAGATGAAGGTATATTTTACCTGGCAAAAGAGCACGAGCCCAGAACATGATTTGGGTGGAATCTCAGATCTCCCAGGTAGAAACTGGATCTCGCACCTATTTAAAATCAATGAAAATACTTGCAGGGATTCATCTAGGCGAGATGTGGACTGAATTCTTAGCTAACACAAGTGGGGAACAGAAGCAGCAATAAGGGAACAGTTTTCAGGGAGAGTGATTTTTGTCTGAAGCAAGAAGTTCCAGGGAAAACGAACTGAAAAGAAGAATTTCTATCACAGTACAACATCTTTATTTACCATTATAATTCTATTTTGACTTAATTTGCCATTAAACGAACACTACATGCACTTTAATACATCCCTATGAAGAGAACATACATCACAAAACACATGCTCCTCTAGCAAGTTAATCATTGTTAGATGAGAGAAAGCTCCAATTCTTTTCCCCTTTTAAAATTAATTACAAGTAGTGCAAGAATAATGCTGTAATGCTACAACGTGATAGAAAGTACAGCAATAATAGCAGGGTGGCACAGTCCTAGGCTGCAGCAAATAAGAACAATCCTCAGTGCAGCAGCCGTGGATGCAGAAACAAAGGAAGAAAATCTGCTCACCTTTAGAAGGCCCCAAGCAGGCAGGGATCTCCAGAGAGATACCGCTACCTCTGCTGCCACCCCTTAAAATAGGTCTGGGAAGGGGTGGATCCTGGCTCTACCCCTTCCAGTCACTCAGGTGCATTGCTTGCACCTGAGCTCCCCTGGGTTGGCCCTGCCTTCCCAACCAGGTGCTCAATCACTGGTTCAGGCCATGACTCAGCATTTCCACTACAGCAACCCTGTCAGGCTGTAAGTACCAGTTCAAAAAAGCATTTACGTCAATGACTCTGGACTGTAAATTTGCAGATTAAATGCAGTTTAGTCATGTCTGCTCAAGCCTTTGTTGTCCTCTACAAAGAGGCAGTGGCAGTTCCTAAAAAAGCTGGTTTATACTTCAAAGTAGTGTAAACGCTCCAAAATTTTTCTTCCATTGGTAAGTTATCAATTAAATAATACAGGCCCCAGAAGTTTGAGGAGAAGCTGAATGGTTATCACATCGGTGCTGCCCAGATAAGGGTTCAGTGCAACACAACTGTACCAATGTAAATAATACCTTCTAGGAAGAGGAGGTTAGAAGTCGAGCTAAAGAAGGATGCAGCACAGTGTGTAAAAACTCTTTATCAAGCAGGAAAACTCCATAATATGTTTGGCTGTGACAAACACGAAACATATTGACATGAGATGAAAGTGCTAGCAATCTGCAAGAAATAAATTCCTCCAACAACATCATCATGCAAGAAGCAACATGGTCTTTCTGGGCAGAAACATGAAAGGCTGTTACTCATGTTAAAAATAAAAAGCACTCAACCCATGGCTCTCCATCAACCCTGATGTACAGAACATCTGTCTAGAAACACGTGGACACATATTAGGTCCCCATGATCTCAGCACTACAGCCACAACAGAAACCCTTCAGTATAACACAAAGGCCAGACACAAGCACCCAGTAAAGTACCAGCTATGATTTATCAGTATGCAGGGAAGCTCACATTTGACAGTAATGCAGCCCTATTCAGGTTTTGGAAAACTCATTCCTTTCCTTACAAGCCACCCTCTTCCCCTTCTGCTACAACCACTAACACACATACTTGCACTGAACACAGGAAAGTAGGGCACTGCTAGGGCCGAGGGGGGAAAAAAAAAAACAACGAAACAACAACACTAATTCCATCCAGCACAGCCATCCCTACTGCTGACCACACTACCAGAAGCCTCCCCAGCAGCTCTCCATCCCCTTGCCATACTCATCAATCTAGGAAAAGATTAGTCGTGCATGGCAGGTGAAGTTCAGCTGACCAGGCAGCACTTAACTCTGCAGCTCTCAGATTCCTGCTGTATTCAGCCACATTCCACGATGAGCCAGGCAGGAATGACCTCACCAGTTCCCTTGACTGATAAGCCAGCTCAGCTGCTATGCACAGGTTGCTGATGCACACTAGCTACTGCCACACTGCTGCCCTGCAAAGATAGAGCAATTGCAGGTACCAGGAAAATTGTAGAGCCACGTGCACAGTCGAAAACTGTTGGCTTGAGACAAGACAAGGAAACAGAAAATGAAGGATAGCAGGAGATAGTGAGGGCATATAGGAACACAAGGCAGTATGGGTGCAGAGCATTTCATAGAATCATTTGAGTTGGACTAGATGTCCTTTCCAACTCCCCTGCAATAAATAAGGACACCTGCAGCTAGGCCAGGTTGCTCAGAGCCTGGTACAGCCTGAATGTCTCTAAGGAAGGGGCATCCACCATCTCCTCAGCAACCTAATTTCAATGAGCTGAGGGCACCGGTAATGACAAAGCTCACAGGATTCAAAGTTTGCTCCTCATTTTGAACACTGTCCCCACCCAACACTAAACCTAGAGTTGCCACCACAAACAGAAACCACATTTCCCATTTCCCACATCACAAACATAGGTCTCAGATGCTTGGCCTGGCACACTGCCACTGGCCGCACTCCTCATGTCAGGTCCACGTCCAGCCAACTAGATTTACTGCTGTTTATTTCTTTGTTTCTGACTCATCCTTCAGCTTCAGTCCTTCCTTGGCACTAAGCTATAATTGAGCAATAGTGCATGCATCTCATATTTCCACTATCACAGGTTCAACACAGAACACAAGTCACAGAGATGGATGTGTGATGGGTGCACACCCCCACAAGCACGGGCAGCAACTCCTCAGTCTATGAACAGATGTCTCACTGACTAGCAGGTAGCCCAGGTACCAAGAACTGCAAAATATCCACTGTGATTTATTTCCAGCACTCAAACTGATCTCCTGGTTTGAAAACTGGCATCTTCATCATGTCAGACATTTTTTCCTATGCCATTTATGTTAACATTTAATACTGGGAAACATACCACAGGTCTCATCTCTTCACACCATGACAGAAGCATGGAGCAGCTGAGGAAGCCTGGAAACCTGAAGATTTGTTTTGATATTGCTGAGACAAGAAGACAGTGTGGGACAGTATTTCAGCAAACTGACAGACAAATCTGTTAGGAAACAGGAGATGAGAGTGCTGTGGTGGTGACTG
>PPHD01022084.1:0-12993 GCA_002909625.1 Bambusicola thoracicus | reverse complement strand
AACTCTTTTTCTTGTGCTCTACACTTGCAAAGAACGTACAGCCTACTTTCCTGTTACTGTAGGGAGCACAGGGTTTCCATTGAGCAGTATTATGGCAGAAGATGGCAATTCTCCTACCAACCATATTATTTCTAGAAATCTGTATTTTCTTGACTATGAAACAGCCAGAACAATCTGACCCTCACAAGTATGATGTATTAAAAATATGCTGTTCTCATGTTCACTGAACCTTCTGTTCCAGTTGAAAGAATTATAGAGGTCTCTCCTCTCATTGTTATACAAATACTTAATTACTTGCCATGCAAAATGGGAATTACCCTGCCTAGTGTTGCTGCAGGAAAATACCATTTGGTTCAGAAACAACTTGTTCAGCAAACAGACAATCAAGGGTAAAGTTGTACTTTCACATTGTCGTGGGTGTTGCAGATCATTCATCTGTCAGTTTGGATAAATTTTTTTTGTTCTTCACATCTTTGTTCTGGACAGTGTCTGCAAGAGCTATTTTGTGCTGCCCTCTCCTATAGTTAAAAGTTTATTTTATTAGCATTGTTGCTGTTGACATTTTTATAGTTAGATTTCCAATGTTCTGGCATACTGTCTGCTCGTAAGTAAAGCAGTCTTCTCAGACTTAGTATGAGAATTATTTTTATCGTGAAGTAATGCATACTGCCTACCAACAAATATACATAAATTAACGGATATCTAATTGTTTAAATTCTTTCTAGAAGAAAAATGATTTCTAAGAGATTATAGAGCACATAGTGTGTCATTGCCAGAAAGTCAATTTTTTGCAATGAAGCTTGCATGTTATTTACCTACCATATTCCTCTTCAGTATAGAAGTGTTGTATCCACATTGTTTGTTGTATACAGTATGTTTTGCATGAAACTCTAGCGATGCTCTGATGTTAGGAAACATTAAATAAGAAACAAAACCAAAATGTGTTTCTTTCTCATCAAATTTCTTAACAGTATTATCCCAGTATCCCAAATCGCAGAGTACTTTCTAACTGATTTTTTAATAGTACTTTGGTTCTGTGGTCTCTCCCGCTTTATTATTCCACTCAGTTTCAAATCATGCAGAGGAAAGAAAAAAGGAAAAAAAAATGCATCTTGTGGACAGAGGTCCTTGAAGATTCTTGCTGGGGAGGGGAGAAGAAAGTGAGGACAACAAGGGGGAAAAAGATGGTAAACAGTGAACGACCATTCCTTGAAATTTTTCTGCATGTAGGCTTAGGCTCCATCCAGATATTGTGGGGATTTGGGGTTTAGATACAATATTTGAAATTTAAGTTATCTTCCTTCAGTGTTCCTGAAAAAAAATAACATCCTACTGCTTGCTTATGAAAAAAAGCCTCAAGTTATTTGCCTTTTTAATTTTCCAAGTAAGATAAATGAAGGTGTTAATAATAAGTTGCATACTTGTTGAAGTGCATTTGGGGAGCACTGCTTTCCCACTGTGAAAATTAGGGAAGGGAAAAGACCATTAGAGACAATATGCAAGTAGAATTGGTTGAAGACAGTGTGGTGTGTGATCTTCTTTGATAGTCATTAGTTTATTTCAGTATTGTGAATGGATTAGTAAAATACTCCAGCAATGCAACCATTATAGTTTGCGCTGATTTAATTACTGTTTTTTTACTCACCTTTCCCTTTTTTCTTTTTCTTGGTTTTTTTTTTTTTTTTTTTTTTTTCATTGAACATTCTGGTACTTCTCTACTGAAGGGAAATGAGTTAAGCTTAAAAAAAAAAAAAAGGGCTTGTGACTACTCTCAGAATGTTTCACAGAGTGCATGTGTATTCTCTTCTACATCCTTCACTGATTTTCCTTACTTTGCTTATTTTCTTGAATATCATCAATTAGATAAGAGTACAGCAGAAGTGTACTCAAGTAATTTGGATTGTATTCCAGTTATATGCTTTATTGCTTGCTTGGCCTGCTTTCTCTTGTGCATTTCAGATTCTTTGGCACATCATGTTCAATTTTCAGTTGGAGTTCAGGCTTGAATCTTCCACAGCACTACTTATTAGCAGCTATACAGCTTGCAATTTACACTCTATAACAATATAGTTATTGCAAAATGATTGTTTCAAATCCCCAAATACTGTACACAGAACAATTCAAATTTTCCTTTCCAGCATTAAATGCTTTTTTTCTTAAGAGTTCCTTTTTTTGATAATTTTTCAGTAGATGGTAAACTGGTGGGTCTATTGGATTTCATCAGTTCTGAGCACTTTTAGAAAATCATGCCATTTACCTTGTTCCTTCAAAACAAGATGAATTAGAAAAACTGTCCTTACAAGATTATGTAAAGGAGTGGCAATGGTGTGTAGTAACATACATACGGAACGCACAAAAATTTTGTACAGAGTGTACAAAAATAGAGTGGACCTACACAGATGCCTGATATCAGTAGGAAAATTTGTCATCTGGATGCAACATTTTTCTGACTGTAGTGTGGATAGCTGATAGAACTGAGGTGTGTAACTCTGTCTCTGTAATTCCACAAGGTGAAGTGGAAAAAACATGATTAAATGTATGAGAAGTGATCGCACTGAAGAGTGAAACACAGATTTACAGCTCGTGTAGGGGAAGTGACTACAGGAACTAATGGAAAAAAAGTAATCAGTGTTAAACATGATCTGTTTAGTCATCTATCTGTGGCTGCCAGAATCTGTCAGCTGAAAGCATGGGCATTTGTGCTACCCAAAACTGTCTTTGAAAATTGAGATAATGTCTTGGTGGCTTAAGTTATTCAAATGCTGCTTCAGATGACATTGGTCGAAAAGGGAGTTGAAGAAACTTACACTTGAACTTAATTACACTTCAGCATATAGCTTACACATCCATTTTCTTCACCTGCTGTACCCAGTATTTCTGAGATTTCCTATTATGCATCCTTTTCTCACAAGCATGTGTGCCTGCTTCAGATTAGAGAGGAACTGCTAATTGTGACTATACCAAAATATTGTGAATTCACAGTTCAGATGAGATGAAAGCATTTTATGTTCTCTTTGGAAATGGTGTTACTGCTGTGAGTGAGATTTGTCATTTGACAGTGCTATTAGGAACAGGAACCCCTTCAGTTTTATATAAAACTGATTTAAAAATGCTTACAGTGCAGCAACTACTTGTCGTCAGCAGTACCTCCTAAATATAGAATTTGCATTTGTTATTGACTTTTAAATATCAACCTTGCTATCAGACATACCAGCAGTAAAAGCTTCAAACCATGTGGATCTGTGGTGTTATGATGGTGTCCTATAATGCGCCTTCGAAGGCTTGAGATATTTCTGAGGTTTGTGCCAAGTTCCTGCACAGAATTGCCCTGGATTCTGCTTCTAAGCCCAATGCATTCATTTCAGTTTTATTCCTACAGACTTTTGCAGCTGTGGCAGAAGCTAAATTTCTTATACTTGTAGTAGTAGTAGTTTATGTAAATGAAATAATTTACTTCGACTCTGATCACTGGATAGTATCATAAAAGTTAGGAAACGTATTCTCAGATTTTCCCTAGGTAAGCTTCTGAATGCATTAAAAAAAACCACATTACAGATTTAATTTTCAAACGTGAATTAGCCACCTCAGTATTTTTTCCCTTACTGTCTTTTGAGTTGTGGAAATAGAATCTCAGGCCATTTTCCACACCTTTATAAAAGGTTTTTCTTTAGCATATATTTCTATACGGAATGCCTTCTAAATAGAAATATTCAGCAGTTACTGTGTAAGGAAGACAACTGCTACTCAATTAGGGTATGCTGGCTGCACAAGCATCCCATGTTCCACACGGGAATCCTAGGCCTCAGAAAACCTGAGGTCTGTTTAAACCTTTGTACTTCTGAAATGCTGGGACGAGCATGTCCTGGGAGCAATTTAAGATCAGGAACACATAAATATGAAATGGTCCTGTGTAGATGGAGCATCATGTGCCCTTGAAAGCAATGCCTACTGGTTCCTCTCTGTATTAAAGAAGTGTAATTATGGGTAATTAGTTACATTTTATGATGTTCCTTTTTCTTTCTTTTTTCTTTTTCATTTTTAATTACTTGGTGTTGAACTCTTCTGTCTAAGTAGAAGCTGTACTTACAGTAGTATGAATTCGGGTATCTGACATAGTTAAATGTGATAGTTGTATTCCCTCAGGTAAGCCAGGACTGGTCAGGAAGGCACAACACAGTTTAATCGGACTGATCAGAATGCAAATCCTTAAAAACTGTTTTTCAAGCCCTCCATTGCTTGTCATTACAGAGATGAAGATATAGTTGACCCACAAGTTGTCAATCAGTTCTTGAGTGATATGGAGTTATAATCCTTCTAATGAGGGGGATGTAATTTCACATCTAAAGTGGGAAGTGCATCATTTCATTAGCTTTAATAGTACAGGCAAGTAAAGTTTTCGTGCTTTTCTCTTGTTGGCCACTACACAGATTTTATGTTTGTGCTTTCATTTTCCATTTTGGGAAACTGATATAGCATTTTCTAAGTAAGAGGTAAGACATCTTCTGCATATGGGAGTAAACAACTTTATTTATTATTTATTTACTTATTTATTCTTTTTTAGTGTGGTGGAGCTTACAAATGATTTTAAGGGGAAGCCAGATATTTGAAGTGAGAAATGAAAGAACTGTGTTAAGAAATTCTGAAGTTACTTTTATGCCTTCTTATAAATGCTCTGTTTTCCTTATGGCAGAATTTGAAAAAGTGGCTGTTTGTCAAAAGCATGAATGGCTTTGTATGTTGTCACGGTATAGATTGCACATCTTAATTGATAGAACAATTGGTTATTAATCCCCAGATAAAGAAAAAAGATAAAAGTCAAAGCATCTGGCTTTCTCTATGGCTGAGCTGCAGAATACTGATCAGTTGAGTTACTTTACTTAAATTGAGACAATTCATCTGATGAGGGGTTTTTATTCTGATAGATGCATGTTACTATGGATGCAAAAAATGTTTCCATAAGTTAAGACTTTGTGAAATTTTCAATGTCCAGGGAATAGGAATTAATATGAGAAATCTCTTAATTATGTAGCATAATATATGAACATTTTTTGCACACCATTGACTTCATTTTTAAGCAGTTTTCTTGTGAGATGTCTTAAGTTCTGTGCTGAGTTTCAGCATGTCGTGTTAAAATATGTAGCAGTAGCTTTGCCTATTTCTTTTGGAGATTCTGAAAATACGAAGATAATAAATTATGACTAATGTACACCATCTGGCAAGGGTGGGAAAAAAAAATTCTTCCTGAGCAACAGGGTTTCTGCTAAGCTGATTTACTTAAAATAAAAAAGCAAACACATTTCTTTGCTGAGAAAATGTTCCAACAACTTCCCTGAAACTCAGTGGGTACGGGTAGCCTTTATTTTGTACTAAATGATCGATCTTAGCATGGAGTTTGTTGGCCCCTTGCATGATGAGAAGGGCAATGGAACTAATCAGTGTTGTTACTGCATCACAAGTTCTTATAAAGATTACTGAGCCTTAGTGGATTTGAGCAATGTTAACAAAAGTGTGAGACAGCCTTGCAGGAATCAGCCTGCAGTAAAGAGGGCCTGGTTCTGTGTGGAAGCAAATCTGTGAACGAGCTACTGTTAATCTGTGCAGCATCACGGATTCTCAGAAACAGCCAGATTTTGGTGCTTCCTGTCATCTTGAGATTTACAGCTATCAGTTTTTAATCTGCTACTTTTGTGGTGCTATATAGAATAAATGCCATAGTAGACGTTCATAATTATGTATAACTTCTAATTTAATCTATGGTTTCTAGAATGGAAATGGTCTTTTCAATATGGTTGTTCTTCAGGGACTCAGACATATGTATGTCCTTATTTAAGTTCAGTTGTCTTATGTCTTAGCATTCCTACTTCCATTTTTAAAGGCATAAATTATTCACTTAAAGATCCCAAATAATATGAATAAAATAAAAATGTGCATGGATGTTTCCTCACTATAGAAAGAAAGAAAAAAAAAGGAAATGCATTCCTCTCTTAAAACTGCAACCTTCTGTCTGGATCCTTAAATTATCACTTGCTGCCTTAATTCTGCATAGCGAAACTACTCCTTCAGCCCTTCCAGTAACGCTGAAAATGGGATAGTTAAACTTTATTCATTCTTGCTTAATGCTTGCTGAAGCTCTGGACGTGCCTGGTGATGTGTGGCCATAGATGTGTGAAGGCTGCAGAGGAAAGATTGATGTCCCTAGAGATGGGCAGAAGGTTTCAGGAATGCAAGGAGGGACTGCCAGTACCTTCCTGAGGGCTAGCAGGTTGTCAGCTTTGTGTTAGAACATCTGTTGGCTGCCCAGTTATTGAAAAACAGAGTGTAAGGAAAGCACAGCCCGTACTTTGGGTGCTGTTGTTAAATACTGGGCCAAATCACTCCTCTGGACACTGTGGAAGCTACAAAGTGTATTAAAAAAAAAAAAAAAAAAAAGGAAAGAAAAAGAGCGAGTGTGCAAGAGCATGGAGGAAGGGAGAAAAATGAAGAGAAGAAGGAAAAAGGAGGAAAGAAGCATAGTGCTGAGAATAATAGTGTCCTGTAGTAGTGTATGTATACTAATGAGTTCCTTATATTCTCTCAAGTTTTTCAAGAAATTGTTTCTCTTGAAACACTCACTGACTATTCTGTTAAAAAGCATCCTTACTTTGTGCCACTGGCTCAGTTAATGGCATCATCCCCAGTTCTGTCTTGTATCCATTATGAATATACATATCTCGGGGCAAACCCTGTAACTGGGGTGTGCATTTCTGTTCTTCCACAGAACTTCAGGAAAACTCTCCCACAATGTTCAACACTATGCAAACTGCAGGGGCTTTTGCATATGGAGTGGATGTAGGTAGTCAAACACGTCCCAGTTCTATCTGTACCTTCCTCTGTGCTCATGTAAGAATTATTTGAAATAGATTAAGATAATAGAAATATGAACTGGGGATTATCTAGAACTTTAACTCTTAACAGGAGAGTTGCCAGTGTGCAGTCAGAGCAGCTGTACTGTTGTATAGCTGTATCTTCAAAACTTCTTGCCTTGAAGCCACCTGTTTGGGTGTTACATTGCCCTGTTGGTAGAGAAGTCTTTCTTAATTCCGAACTTGGAGCTTGTGGTTCTTTTCCCATGTGTTACCATCTGCTGCTACTTCGTATTTGGCTTTGTCATCTTTGTAACTCCCCTTCAAGTAGTCATTGTCCACTTTTAAAACATTTTTAGCCGCCTTTTTGATGGAGAGAGGATCTTTCCTTCTCTGGAATTTGCACTATATCAGCATTCTTTTTGAACTAAGGAGCCGCAAACTGTAGTAGCTGCACAGCCTCAGCACTGTATAGAGGTGGGATAGTAATTTCCCACAGTTTGTTGGCTGTGCTTAGGAATTTCTAGTGCAGCTCAGTATACAATTTGTCTTACTTAAAACCAGCTCATTTAACTTGGTTCTTACTGTGAATTTCAGGTTCTTTCTCAACCTGTCTTGATGAGTGGGATTATTCTACCCGATGTACAGAACTTTACATTTCTCCTTTTTGAAATGTCAAAGTTTCTTAAAGTCCCTTTGCTTTGACACACACAGGCTTCTTGGATTGCTTCATGCTCTGAAATTCAGAATGCTCTGAGTGCAGAACTCACCCTGCTGTGCAGCTGTGGACATCCTGTTGTCTTGATCACCACTAGTTTAGCATTATGTGGAGCTATCTTGTGAATTTTGCAAACAGAGTACCAATGTATATTTATTTTTCATTCTTTCTTTTTGTGTTAGGCTTCTCTATCCCTTTTGTAGCACTTCTCCCCATCCTGTATACATTGCATGAGATTGATATAGCAAATTTGAAACAGTAAAACCAAAATGACCAGCAATGAAAACTTACCATAATGCCTCATAAAAGCAAATTTACCAGCTGTGTTATTACCCATCCAGAGTTCTAGCTTGCTTTGGAATGGCCATCCTAATGCCTGTTGTCTTTTTAGTTAATGCCAACTGATACTGATCTTCACTGGGCCAGTGCTTATCTTTTGTCATACCCTGCTCGTATTTTTCATAGAATCATTAAGGTTGGAAAAGACCGCTAAGATCATCTAGCCCAACCATCAACTCATCGCCACCATGCCCACTAAACTACATCTATCATTTTACAACATTTTTCCAAAAGAAGGAAGCATAGGAGGAGTGGGATCCTATTATGTTGATTCTAGGCCAAGTAGAGCATACTTGGAAAACAGTACTTTTAAAAAAAAAAAGTAAGAAATAATCTTTAGGCCTACAGGCTAGGGTAAGATTTGAAAAACTGGAAAATAGTCGTTGTGCATCCCAAAAATGTATATTCCCCAAATTCTATCTACTGATGATAGAAGTGGTTCATAATGGTGATAAAATATGATTTCCCATGTCTTTGCTGCCCCCAAATGCTTGTTTTTGTTATATTATTATTTCCAGTCTTTCTTGAAAGGTTCAACTTCAGTATAATTTCACTGAAATTGTAATATCATTTTTCTCCCTGATCTGTTAACCAGAAGTAAAAGGCTCACCACAGTAAGAGTTATCACCACTGGGTTTAAAAAATTTGCTTGCTCTAGATCATATATTTCTTGAATAGGACGTTTGCAGCCTGTGCCAGTGCCTCACCACTCCTTAAATAAAAAATTTCCCAATATCTAACATAACTCTCTTCTCTTCCTTTTACTATTCTGGCTACTGATATGTATTTTGCCTTTAGCAAATGCCAACCTAATATTTTTGTCTTCCTTATGTTGTCTTAAATTATTTATCTTTCTATACCCAAGTTAGAGACTTGTATATAGGGAGACTGAAATAGCTGTTACTGTGGAATGTATACATGGTAGAACTTCACTGGATTTCAGCATTTTTGCAGTATGGTTCTCAGGAGCACTCATAATTCATGTTATTGTTATCTTTGTTGTGCTCTCTGATCAAAGAAATGTAATGGATATTCTTTCACAGAGCATTTATAACTCTCTGACATCACTTGAATCTTGTTACTGTGTAATTGTTCCAGTTTATCAGTAAAAAATTAATAAGTGGAAGAGACAAATTTGAAATTGGTGTTGGGAAAAAATAACAGGAGAATATGGTGAGTAGGAGAAGGATGTCCATCATTGTCACTGGGCCAGAAGAACTCATGCAAAACAAGGTAGCTGAGGAGAAGCTGCCTTGGGTGAAGCTCTGTAATCCTTGTTTTCTGACTGTAATCTTTACTGAGCAATTACAGTCCGTATAATTAGTGCTGTGTATGATAACAGTAAACAACATCCGTAAGTGCCTGAAGAAGTTTAAAAAAAATTGAATCATTCTGTGTCTTGTATTCATAGCTCTAATGTTTGCATAATGTCAGATAAGAAAGCAAGTATTATACAAACAATGAAATGATGATTTCTGAAGGTAAAAAGAATAAATGTGTTAATTGATCTGTTCTGATAGCTGCGATTTTTACAAATCAAATGTGCTATTAGGAGACAAAGAAGACAAAAAATTATTATCAATTACCTCTGAAAAGAGATTCAACGTATGTGTTGGTTTAAAATATGAATTCTGGCAAAATGAAGATGCAGTATAGTAACGGTGCTTTTAAAACAGGATTGAAACAAATGTGAATTGGAGCTTCAATGATACATGATGGTATACGAAATTAAAGTTTCTTCAAGCATATTAGGATGACTTAAAGCAAATCTCATGATATGCAAGGAAGAATAATTCAATATAAACTTCCATGTCAAGATGACTGCGTAATTAAATTAAGACCACACTCATAATTTTTTCAACGCTCGTTAGTACATTATAACACTGCCTCAAACTCCTTTAATAGACAGAATTCTGTGTATTGTAATTAAAGGCTGATGTAGAGAATAGTTAAGTTAGCATAGCATACTTTTTAAGGATATTTCAAGGATCCTATTCTACACCATTTTCTGGTTTTAATGAATGTAATGAATCCTATTGATCTGGATGGGACTATTTGCTTAAGCAAAGACAGACGTGTTTGCTGAATTGGAGCCTTTTTCTCTCATGGAATGTGAAAACAGGAAAATTCTCATGCAGTTGTGTAATTACAACCTTGTCAGTATAGATAACATTAAATGCTATGCAATTAAAATCTGTAAAATAAACTGACGTAAAGTACTGTTTCTCCTTAATCCTGATCAATACAACTTACCCTCTTACTGTGAATTTTAAATAGTAAAAGATCTGTTAAATTGCATTTTCTTTCATTGTACTTTTTCTTTGTCTTTTACAGGAAAAAGTAGAATATGCCTTCCTGATAATTTTTACAGTTGAAACATTTTTGAAGATTATAGCATATGGATTATTATTACACCCCAATGCGTATGTTAGAAATGGATGGAATTTATTGGATTTTGTAATAGTAGTAGTAGGGTAAGTAACTCATATTCCATTGTAAAAAGGTTTTAAAGTCTTCTTTACATTGAAGTAGATATAGATCTGTTTGGCTGAGAGTAAGGGCCTGAGTTTGACGTTTATTCCTCTGGAGTAAAAACATCGACTGATAATAGTGAAGAAGTCACTATCAAGTCAAAACTTTTCACTGCTGTAGGCTGTATTGCACCATCAGCTACACACTAAAAGTTCATAGGCACTTCTGTGTTCTGCAAACAATTTGACAAGATATATGGTCCTTAGTTGTTTATTGATGAGATACTGCTCAAGCCCTTGTGCAGGTTACCAAAGAGTACAGAGTGGAACGTCCCTTAGAAAGTGATTATTGAAAAAGGGGATTTTCAGTATTGCAGATTTTTTACTAATTTTTTTTTTATTGATATAGCCTGTAGAGAACATTATCCCATATAACCTTGTAGGTTATGGCTGGCTTGCAAAGAAGAACTTGGAATGCAAGTTCAAGCTATATCAAGTTCTCTGTAATTGAAAAAGCCCTGGAGTTCAAGAGTATTCTGCTTTTAACTCATGCCATTGCATTAAGGGAAAAGATGCAAAGTAAAGGAATTTGTGGTAAAGCATTATTAAATATGGGAAAGTATTCTGAATGTGCTAATAACCAATTTATTACTATTTGATTCTGAGACAGAAGAAATTACTGAGAAGATTGTATTTGGGCCAGTTGCTTGGGCAGAAAGAGATTTTCATTGAGGACTAAAATTTGTGTATAAATAGATCCTTCATCAGGCTAGGTCATTCTCAACAGATTGGCCTCTGTGCCTGAAGGGGAAGCTTGGTGGGTAGGTATGGAGACTATCAGAGATAAAAACTCTGTTCTCTTGCCAGGCTCACTTGAATAGACCTCCTCCCTTTTGTCAAATGACCATGGAGCCACAGTAAGCCTGGAGCAGTCTAATTAACATGACCTCTATCTTTGGCTCTGTCCTAAATACATGATAACTAAAAATTTTTCCATTAACTCATAAAATGTTCACTATTGGAGGCTAAATCTGATTAGGTCAAATATTCACACTGAGTCCATAAAAAATATGAAAAAAAGAAAAAAATAGACTACATCTTATGAAATACCTAAAATATCCCGCTAAGATTTAAATTCTAGCTCAAACCCAGAACTTTTGAGGTGTAAATTCCTATGTTATGTTGCCATCAGTTGTCTTCTTCCTGCAATTATTGCCCTTCAATAACACACAATTTGTTTTTGCTCTCTTTGTTAAAAAAAAAAAACAACAACAAAACAACAACAAAAAAAAGCAAAACCCAAGAGAAAACACCATGCACACAAGTAAGGAAACAAGAATGAGTCCATTTATCTAATTAATACTTACAAGAAAAGCCTGTTGGAAAGTTGATTCTCATATATAACTCAAGATGGATATGGAATCACTTCTGGATCTGATTCTATTTGACTAGCATCACCATGCAATTTCATTAGGTATTTTAATAGCTTTGAAAGAGCTGCTATGCTGTTCTCTAGTCAACATATTAGATGAAATTTGCTTTCTGTGCTTTTTCAGCAGAAACTAAAGCAGTCCAAATGCATAATTCTTAACTATGCCAAAAGAAATCTCTACCAGGAAAGGAGAAACGTGCATAGGCTTTTTCCCCAACATTCAGCATTTAAACTTTCATAAACTGTACAGGAGGATAAATGTCAATTTTAAGAATTATAAGAGTTTGTATGTTTTATACCTTAATGGCTTAGATAATGGCCATAAAATGGTAGAAGTGTAGATATGGTTACTATTACTCCTGTATTTGTCACTTGTCTCAGAGACCAGAGTAGGAATTATCTTCTGAGCAGTCTACTACTTGGCTGCATTCTTTGTCATGCAATTTCTTTTGATTTAAGTGAGATAATAGGGGTTTAGCAAAGAAAGCTTTCATAGTGCTTTTCTAGTGCTTTCCTACGCCTGTAGCCTTTAAATTTTCTGAATAATATACTGATTGGCAGGCTTGAAAGCAGCTTCTCTTAAACTGGGGTTTTATTCAGAAGCCTGTTTAACCACGTTGTCTTTGGAGCACAAGTAGTCTAGCTGAAATCATTGAGGTGGCTCATTTTCTTAGAATTATACTTGATTGAAATTTTGAGTATGAATCAGGATCTGAAAGACTAACTGTGTGGATTTCTCAGGGTTTACAGAAGGTGGGTTGCTTGCTTGATGTTCATTCTAAGAGCTGCGTGATGCTCCTTGTCTGGCTTTCATTCTGGAGGAGAATGAAGCAGAACAGGGATGAGAATTGACTGATACAGGTTGATTGCTAACTGCGGGGGGAGAAAGTCTTCAAGATTCTAGTTTGGGCATTACATGACTTATAGCAACTATCCTACAGCACTGTGAACCAGAGTTGTGAAAACTTCTTTTGATGAAGCCAAAAACCTACACATTTCAGGAGTCCTTTGCAAATGTGAAATATTTCAGGATTGCAAGAATATTGGCTTGATAATCTTTTTAGGGGAAGTGCAGTTTTGCAAGTATTGGAGTACAGACTCTGTACAAAGAATTATTATGGTTTCATTGTCCGGAATTTTTTGTCTAGAAAATAATGTGTCTAAAAGTTAGGTCCAAACCAAAATAGGTCT
>PPHD01022083.1:0-11840 GCA_002909625.1 Bambusicola thoracicus | reverse complement strand
CCCCCCCCCCCCCCCCCCCCCCCCCCGAGCTATTGAGCATACAAGTCTTACACAAGTCTTTTTTTCTTCTTGGAGACAGAAGCAAATGTCAAGCAAAGTACAAATTGGAAAAGATTGTTCTTGTTTAACTTAATTAACATACTTAGACAATTTGAGTCAATTTCCCTGCTGTGGAGCAGGGAAGATATTAACAATCTGAGAGATGCTCATGTTATAAGGTCTCATGGGACAGATAATTTAGCACCTGTGTAGCAGAGGGGAAAAAACTTAGCTTCTGCTCAGATGACAGAGTGAGGAAAAAAAGTGATTATGATTAATGTACAATAAAATCAGAGTCTGGAAAACTTATTCTACAGAAATTCTGTAGAATTTATTTTGCCATCATCAGTATTTCTTTTAGTGAACACTGGAGAATTGTGACTTGTGGCATTTTTGGACCAGACATAGATTATATCCTCTCAGTTTTATCACCAAGATGAACATTTACATTTACATGTACATTTGGAGACACTATGAAAAACACTGTTGGAAGACTCAAGTTGGAAAATTCTCTAATCCTGAAGTCAGTTTAAGGCATCTTAGGAAGTGACTTCAGATTAAGATGATTTGTGAAATCATATTTTTGCAGTATTCACAAATAATATGTAATACTAAAACTTGGTGTCTACCGTTTATACAGTAATAAAATTAGAACTAATGAGCTTCATAACCATTCCTGTACTTTTACAGAAAAGTTATAATCTTTAAATAGTTAAAGTTTGTGTTCAGAAGACATGGGTAAAATGTTACTGATGTATAAAAATCTGCTTGTCCTGCCCTAAGATCTCACGTGTAAGAAAATACAGCATGTTCACAGGTCTGATGTAAGTCTTTAGTCTTTACTTTAGTCTTTAGTCTTGCTACTGGGTAAATGGAGCATCACATCCTATCTTATTAAGTATATCCACTGTACCAAACATTTCTACCATTGAACTAATGTCTGTCAAAATAGCCAGACTGAGTAATTTATGCAAAACTGGTGAAGATTCAAACCTAATATAGTACAACTGAGCATGGCTTAATAGAGTAATTGCTTTGTAATTCTAGTAAATGACAACTTCAGTGTCCCTGGTAATGTGGAAGTAAGTCGCAGAAATGAGAGATGGTTTGTCATAGACAGTGAAGGTGTCAAAGTAAACAGAACAGCAGCATGGTGTATATTACAAAGGTGCTTACAACGAGAGCGGGGTTGGTTTCTTCTCACTGGTGGCAGGTGACAGGACAAGGGGAAACGGCCTCAAATTGTGTCAGGTTAAGTTTGGGTTGGATATCAGGAAAAACTTCCTAACAGAAAGGGTTGTTAAGCACTGGAATATGCTCCCCAGAGAGATGGTTGAGTCACCATACCTGGATGTGTTTAAAAGCTGTTTGGATGTGGTGCTCAGGGACATGATTTAGCAGAGGGTTGTTAGAGTTAGGGTAGTGTGGTTAGGTTGCAGTTGGGCTTGATGATCTTTAAGGTCTTCTCTAACCTGAGCAATTCTATGATTCTACAGATTTTCATTGCATACCGTTGGATTATTACTTAGGGTCTATGAATATATGTGGCCAACATGTAGTTTCATTTTTTGTACTTTTGCTTACTTTATAGTATCATTTTACATACAAATGAATAAATTACAGAGTAAAACACCCATTAAGCTTTGATTCAGCTCTTTTTTTTAATTATTATTTTTTCCTATAATCAAAAATGAAAGGTAAAACCTTAATGGGAACAAAAGCAGGATAATGCAAATGCTCCTGAAAAAAAATCTGTCTCTAGGACAACTCTTGTGCACTGGGTTCTTCTTTCTCTCATCTCATTTATAAGACAAAACTTCTCCCCAGGCACTCTTGATGTAGCATACGAATTTTAAACTGGTAAATATATAGACATCACTACATTGATAAAGCCTATTAGACTCCCAGAAACGGTATTGATTGGTTAGTGAGATACTTAATCATGTTGTCAGAATTAAGTGTTGTTTTAATAGTCCCCTTTACCCATTTAATTATTTCTCTTGTTCATTAATAGCGTATGAGACCTAAGGCTAAAAATGTGGCAAAAGGATTAGCAGTTTCTGCAGAGATTTGACTAGTGTGTATGCCCTGGTATTGAGATATTTTATCCTGGTAATCAGTATTAAAATTTGCTCTTGGTTTGTGCGTTCACTGAGTTCCTGTCCATGGAAACTGGCAGTATGACAGTCCTCAGATGTGAAGTGTGAGCTCTGATGGTCTCAAACTGATTCCCATAAGTGCTGGGAACTGTCCTCATTGTTATTGATTCTATATATTTTTTTCTATTTGAAAAGATTTATTTTGTGGAACAATGCTTCATTAGAAACTTTGAAGCTTTTGAATGAAATATTTTTCATCCTAAGAAAGATCCTGTAAATATTTTATTAATGATCTTATTTTAGCATCTGGGATGTTTATCAATTTCAGTAAAAATAGAAGCATCTTCCATCATGTATTGAAAGGGTACAGCAGCCAAAAACTACTTTAATCCCTTTGGGTTTCTAATGGGTTTTATTCTGACATGTTGTTCACACTTTCTACAGGTTTTACAGCACCTGTTGACATTTTACACAATCACTTTTTTTGGATATATGGAGCGCCATTCCCTCCCTAACCCCTCCCTTTTTTATTTACAAGGAAGCTTCTGATACATGAAAAATGTCGTATGTCTTATTCAGAGGAGAATAAGAATATTTTGTGACCTCTTGCCATCTCAGGGGATGACCACGTTGAAAGGCTGTTGCCTTTTCCTTATGATATTTTCATGCAGGACCTTATCTAGGTAAATTAAATCACTTAGTGGTATAATTTTTACTTCAGATAGTCATGTAGTGCTTTTCTCCTTTAGTAATTTTATATAAAATCTAACTAAGTGATCACAAATCATTAAATCTGAATATCAGAACACTTCTCAGAAAACTGAAGTCAAATAGAAAAATGACTATGTATGAAGCATATGGTATGCCAAAAGTGGGTAGAACTTTAGTTATCAGAGAAGCAAGCAAAGTTACTATCCCAGGTCTTACTTGGTAGAGTTTTCCATTTAAAAAGGATTTTTTAGTGAAAACAGCATGACAAGCAAAAGTGATTAAATGATTGCAGCTCAATCTGTCTTTCTGACTCAATCAGTCAGATTAGTTGGGCTCCTTAGAAACAGCTACAGAAGCTCTGAAGAGAGGAGTCCATCAGTTTTTATCCCATGGATTTGGTCTCTCTTAGAGATGGAGTCATCAGCGGAGATTGATGGGCTCCAACCTAAAGACTGAACAAAACAAGTAGAGTTTTAAAATATAACTGGAAAGTGAAAGCTTTTTCTTTTGAAAAGACCCTTATTAGAGTGCATTGCTGGATAACTATCCTTGGGCCACCATCTCTGCATTTTGCTCTATGGACTGCAGAGTTTGGAAGCAAACCGATCACATTTCTGTATAGGATCTGCCTATCTACACGTAAACCTTCTAAGTCATATGGTGTTGATTTAAAATCAGGGAGAAGTCCTAAATATGTTTTGAAATAAATATGCATAAGCCTAGCACCATCTTGTCCAGGGCCTTGGGACATCTGCAAGCCAATCAAACTTGGTGAAAATCTTGAAATTTCACAAGGACCAGGCTACTGGACAGGAAAGAAAATAAGTTCAATCCGCACTCAAACAATTTTCTCAGGGTCATGTCCAGTTCAGTTTTGAATGTCTCAAATAGGAGATGGAGTATGGGGATATCCATACTTCGATAGGTATCTGTGCCAATATTTGACGATCCATATAGCAGAAGAATTCACCCAGTATCTTGCGCTCCATCCTGTGCACATTGCCCCATTCTTGCACCATACACCACAGTCTGCCTTCCCATTACACAGTTGTAGATAGCAGTAAGATGGCCCATGAAACCTTCCCTCCACTCTGAACAGATGCTTACATCATCTTTTCATCTGTCCTGAGTTCCAAGGTCTTTGTCCAGCCTGCAGCCTGGATCACTGGGAGAAGTTATTCTGCAGTTTTCTTTGTCTTTTCCTTTTTCATGAAGTTTCTGTAAGCTCATTTTTTTAAAGTCTTTTTGAAGTCGTTCTGAAAAGCAACCCCATCCTCCAGAATACTGACTGCTCTCCTAGCGTACGGTCAATACAGCAGGGCAGTGTTACATGAATGACTACAAGTCATGAGCAGCAGTGGCTTGGTTTGGGAGGGAACAGTTCCTCTCACTGCTCTTCAGGCCAGTTGCTATATTTGGTGTGAAAAAATATCCAGATTTGGTTTAGTATTTGTCAAGTGACCTTGATGCAAAAATCCTATGCAGACTTAGAAGACAACTGTATTTTCTTATAGTGCCATGTTTGACCCATTTCATCCTGGGTCTGTTGCAAGTATTTCCAAAAAGTACAATGAAAACCTTTCAACAGTTTAATTTGGGAAGTTTTTGGAAGCAAATCATTGCAGATCTGAAAGAACATTCGCATCACCAGGCACTCTAAAATTATTCTGCAGGTTCCTGCTTTTGGTGCATATTGCATATGGCTGATTTATTCTCTGATACCGCACTGCTGCTCTTGTATACAGATCTTTTTGTATACCGATGAAAGCTCCTGAAGCTGTCAACTGAAAAGTTTATTTAAAAAAAGAAAAAAAATAGTTTAGCTTACCTACACACCTATGTCTCTGCTCTTGATATTGTGCGTATATTATTGTATTCACAGTCAATAACTGAGATATATACAACCCATTTAGCAAGATGAGCTGGACATCCATTATTAACTGTTGAATCAGCAAACTGTAATCAGACACAGACCATGGGGCTCTTATTGCATTGTCCATGAAATTAATAGAGTTTCCAGTGTAACTTCAGCAGTGTTTATGCTCTGTTCAGCATGGGGTTATGAACTGCTTTGCTGTTGTGTTTGAGGAATACATTATATTACTGAAGCAGTCAATAACTATAAGTTGATTCTCCTCTGCACATACTGTTGCTAGAGCAGATATGAACCTGGACTTCCATCACAGTTTAAACAATTTGAAAAGTGTGTACAGGTGTAGAAAAACAAAAACAAACTCTACCACAGTTAAAATTATTTAAAAATAAGAAATGGGTCTTAAGCTAGAAAGCTCAACTTCCAATTTATTTAGCTTATAAAAGATCAAGAGCCGAATTGACTATAATGCATAATTAAATACCTCTATAAAGAGGTTGTAAACTCTGACAGGGTTTTCCTTTACGTTTTTTTTTTTTGTTTGTTTGTTTGTTTTTCTTTTTCATTTCTTTATTTCAAATAAAACAGTGAAAGGTGTATCGGGAAGCAGCAACTACAATTAAGGATTGTACACTGAAATTATAAATAGAGCATAAGCTTAAAAATAAGGAACAATGTGTTAGAAGCGAGGATGATTAAAAGTGCAAGTTAAGCATCAAAGCTTTCAATTTGCATCTCTTGATTACTTCAGGTGAAGATGAAGTGTATTGCTTAATTATTTATTTCAGCCAAACATAATGCATTATGAGAAGAAAAAAAAAAAAAAAAAAAAACAACCAACAAACCTTTGATTGTATGGTCTGCTGGATACATGAAATGAGACAAAAAGTCAGACTAATTGCTACAGAAACTTTCTCATATTTCAAAATTTTCAGTCTTAAAATGATTATTGTAAAGCCAGCTTTAGTGGAGCTCATTTTTAAACACTCAATTATAGTATCATAGAATCACCAAGGTTGGAAAAGATCAGGTTTTACTGACTACATCCAAAAATGAAATTCACACAAGATCATTTCCAGAAAATCTTGATGAAGGAAATGGCTTTTTCTGTACCCTTTCATCACAGTCAAAGAAAGGGTTTTCTAATTGAGGCTCTGGTCTGATCCACAGGACATCTAAATCCTGCTGGAGACTGAAGGCAGAGCATAGGCGCTATGCTTCTTTTTCCTAGACCCTTGTCTGAGATGCAGGTAACACGATTTCTTTTCTCCCCTCCATTACCTTTCTTGGCTGATTAAATACTGATTCAAGAGCTCTTAACCAGATGTCTTCTTGTATTACAGCCCTGTACTGGTATTTAAGACAAAGTATTGTTCTATTATGTGCTACTGTTGCGCTCAGCACAATGGGGCCTCTATCCTGTCTGGTGCTTTTCAGGCGACAAGAACACAAAATAAAGGATACCAGATTAGGCAGAGGCATAGCTACTTTTTTTTTTTTTTTTTTTTTTTTTTCTTCTTTTTTCTTTTTTTAATTGCTAATAGTTTTGTGGGACTGATGATTAAAGAAATCCACCCTACTGTTGAACTGCTTGCCTGCTTAACTACCTGTGATGTTGGTTTGCCAAAATTCACAGTACACACTTTGAACACAAGTAAGTAGAATGTGGTAAATACAGAAAACAGAAGGAAATACTATAAAAAAAGTATATGAGACAGAAAAGAAATGCAAATGAGCTGCTTTTATGGCATCCTAATGAAAGTAGCTGTGATGTGTAATAAGTTTGCTATTCCAATTTGAATTTTCTTTGGGCTGGTTAATGAAATCCAAGCAATTTTGACAGAGGCAGAAGAAAGTTTTTGCATTTATTCTGTGTTGAGTGACTATAGAGGACATTACCACGTCTGGAATCTTTTAGGTGTGCTTTGAGGCCTAAAGGTAAATTTCACCGTCAGGAGATGTTTACAATGAAATATTGGTGCTTTATTTATTTATTTATTTTGGTGTCTGTGTGTGTGTGTGGCTTTCATTTTGTTTTGTCTTTTTAATTTAAAGGAAAAGTCCTTTGAGACATCTCATTTTCCTCAAACCTGAGGATATCCAATTAAGTTGGCCAACAAAGGAAAAAAAAATAAAAAGGAAAATCATTGAAGAATCTCAGAAATCTGCTTCTGGCTTTATAGATGTAATCAAGACATGAATGGCAGGTTTCATTGTACCCATTTCAATGACATTTCAAATGTGCCATTTCCTTTGGTAGTGGTGGATCAAAGTTGAGATATGTTTGAAAGATTTTCATAAGAGTAGAAAAAGGTGGCACTTTCAATAACTTAATCTCACTGCTTGTCTGCATAACAAATACGTGTTTTATGGCCACTTCAAAGAAACTGAAATGCCTTTATTTCCCCTTTCCTCTAGCATTTCTCTGAAAGTCAAGAACATGGCTTCAAAGTACCCGTTAGCATGGGTTATTAATTTTGGTGGATGGTGGCTTTGAAACTGAGCATCTCTTGTAACTAAGATGGAAAGCTGCTATAACTAGTTATGTAAAAATAAAATTATATGCACTCTGGAAAAGTTTTGAAGGAAGCTTGAAGCATTTCCATCAGAAGCAGTGTGTGCATTTCATAGTCATAAAGTAGATAGAAATAAAAGATAAAGTTAATGGATTAAATTTTAGATCAGCTTCCAAAACTTAAAAGGTATTTGAAGTTCTTCTTCACCTTGTTACACTTTTTATAGCATAACACTTTAAGAAATGCCTTTCCCTCTTAATTGTTAAGATAGTGTTAAGTGTTCAGCAGAGACATAAATAAGGCCATAAAGCCAAACGCAAAATTCAGGTTATGTCATGATTCAAACTGCAGACTCAATCACACTGCTTCCCTGAAAACATTGTTTAATTACTGTCTCCACTTTCTATCTTCGCTTATGGAGTTTTATGAGGGCAGGAACAGTCTGATAGCGTAACTTGGCTAAAAAAATGGAAGAGCTTTGCAGCAATGGAGATGTTTAGGAGTCTGATGATCTTCAGTGTAAACATAATGCTGTGTATCAGATGCACTGATGAACTTATATCGCAAAACAGGCAAACTTCCCCACCCCCGTGTGAAGAAGGGCTATCCTCTTCTCCTCAGAGCTTAGCACATAAAATAAGGGATATTTATTATGTCTCCTTGCAAATCCTGTCTGGCAGATGTGGTACTAACCTCCACTCTCCCTGCTCCATGTGCAGCTTTTTGCCTTCAGCTGCAACTGAGGCAAAAATGGACACACGGTTGCCTGAAATGTGGTGTCCTGGGCTATAAAGAGATCATAACCCCTGACAAGACTCTCCCTGAGTCTCCTAATCTCAGAGATAGATTGATTCGATCCATTTACAACAAATAAATGGCTCATCCTTTTGAGTGTTCCTGTGTCACCACCAGCTATGGATGGAAGGCAGATAATTTGCCTTCCAGAGGTAAAAGCTGGATAAATGAAGTCTGTTCCAAGAGAGACAAAGTAGATTCAAGTAGACTACTTTCATGAAAATTGTCTACTAGAGAAAGGAAAGAAGATCTGATAATAAGAAAATACATTTCTAAGCAGCTATGCATATACTCTCTGCAGAGCATATTATGTCATTAGCAGTTTGAGGATTGGTTTTCTGCTAATGGAACAACTCTGATTCATAGTATCAACATCTGCCCTAATTAGATAAAAAGAAATTAAAATATCTTGCAGTGATGCATATAATCCTTAGCTGACTACATAAAGTAAAGCAAGCACAGTCTATATCGTCTCCTCACTACAAGAAAGACACTGAGGTCCTGGAGCTTGTCCAGAGAAGGGCAACAAAGCTGTGAAGGGGCTGAATCACAAGTCTTAGGGTGAGCAGCTGTGGGAACTGGGATTGTTTAGTCTGGAGAAGAGTCAGGGGAGACCTCATTGCTCTCTAAAACTTCCTGAAAGGAGGTTGTGGCAAGGTGAGAGTTGGCCTCTTCTCCCAGGAACTGTGACAGGTTGAGAGAGAATGGCCTCAAGCTGCTCCAGGGGAAGTTCAGGTTGATTATTAGGAAAAACTTCTTCTCTGAAAGAGTGCTCAGGCATTGGCACAGGCTTCCCAGGGGAAGTGGTAGAGTCACCATCCCTGGAGGTGTTCAGGAAACATGGAGAAATGTGACACCAAGGGACATGATTTAGTGGTGGTAGGTAGATGATTGGACTAAATGATCTTAGAGATCTTTTCCAAACTTAATGATTCTATGATTCAGTGATTAAGAGTTTGGATCTCAGTTTAGTGCTAACAGAACAGATTCATAGTATCCACATTCACACTAATTAGATAAGAAAAAATTAAAATATCCTGCACTGATGTATATAATTCTTAGCTGACTGCCTAAAGTAAAGCAAACAAAATCTATAGCACTAATTCAAATACTGTCAAGTTAGCTAAGCGGGAGATTTGGAAATAATCTTTACCATCTTGTTTATCTGAGTTTATGAAAGTAAGGTCTGGGTGTGACATTTACTGTCAGACCTGATATAACCATATCAATTCTTGTGCAAATATTCAGAACATCCTTTAAAGCTATGGAACTTTTCCTGGTAGGATAAGCTAAAAAATCTTCCCTAGAAAACAAGAGGAATGAGAAGACATTCTTGGAAGGCTTACATGTAGGTGTTTCTTTACAGATCACGACTTTTGAACTGTAATATCAATGACATAATTTCTACTATTGCACATCATATGGGGAGATTGTAGGAAAGTACATCTCTGAGGACAGTGCTACAAGATGCTATATGGTTTAGCTGATTCTTGAAGACTCACTATTTAGGAGTCCAGAGACTCTGTTACACATCTAAGGTAAAGTTATATTGATGTAAACTATATAATTTTGTTTCTCTTTGTTACACTACATAGCCTTGTCAAAATAGGATAAATAAGAAATCTCTAGAGTCAGACTGTCAGAAGAGCCCAATAGTGATTTTGAAAGATACAAAAGACCTAACTAGAATAAATATGTTGGCATTCCTCTAATACAAACCCCTCTAAAGAACCTTTTTGACTCTCAAAAATACTGGAATTAAAAGTAGAAACAATTCAGGATCTCCATCAGCAGAGAAAGCAACTCTTCATCATGAACTGGAACGAATGGTTTCATAGTTGGGCCATGTAATAGAAACGCTAAGTCATGGCTTGAACCAGTGATTGAACAGCTGGTAGGAAGGCAGCGCCAACTCAGGGGAGCTCAGGTGCATGCAGTGAACCTGAGTGACTGTAAGGGGCAGAGCCAGGATCCACCCCTTCCCAGGATTGGCAGTGAAGGTAAGAGTTTTTTCTCTGGAGATCCCTGCTTACCTGAGGACCTTACAGGCCTTTTGAAAGTAAGCTGGTTTTCTTTGTCTTATTTTTTGCAGCTAATGCTGTCCTGTCTAAGCAGATCCTTTCAATCTGTAGCCTGAGGTGTTGCTGTTCTGCTACCTTGTTATGCTTTCTATTGCTTTACTGGCTGTTACATATTAAAACAATGGGATGATGACAGAGGTAGAACCTGAAAGATGTGAAATGTATTTGGGCAAAGTTATTACATGTACTGCAGGACAAAAACTTGTCACCCATGAGGTATGGGGATTTTGAGCATGCACAAGTTGATAGTATGTGCTCTGCAATTATTAGTAAAAATAAAAGGGCTCTATCAGCAGATCTCAATAACTGTGCCACAAAGAATTAGAATCATTTGTAAAACAGGAAACTGGGGCATATAGAACTGTGGAGTGACTGACAGTCATCCACAAGGCTAATGTCAGCTCTGGGAACAGAACCAAGGACATTGTAATCCCTGGACAGAAATACTCAAGTTATCATTCCTTTCTTCCCCAAATACCATTCTGTCAGTGAATCATTATCTTGATCTGGGAACATTGTTTTTCAGGCCTTTGTGCCCATTCATTTTCTGGTGTCCCTATTAAATAGATGATTTTTATCCCCTGGTGATTCCTGTCATGAGAACATCTGTGCATGGGGATGGACAAAAAGTCCCTGGAGTACTGATCCTATTATCCAGCTCCCAGAACACGTAATGTTCTGCTCTCTACAAAACACAATGGATTTGATTCAACAACATAAATATAGAAACCATCAATTTCCCAAATAGCTAATTATTTTTGAAAGGGATACATTGCTACTTTTTTTAGAAGGGCAAATACTTACAAAACAGCTGTTTTCATCCATTTTACTTCAAAAATTGTCAGGGTCTAGATAGCTTTTACTAGTCTAAGACACAAAGTTGCTCTTTGAACTAAAGGGTAGGAAGAAAACAGAGCAATAAAGAATGGTTTT
This sequence comes from Bambusicola thoracicus, assembly GCA_002909625.1. Classification (NCBI taxonomy): domain Eukaryota; kingdom Metazoa; phylum Chordata; class Aves; order Galliformes; family Phasianidae; genus Bambusicola; species Bambusicola thoracicus. The sequence continues at coordinate 793 of PPHD01022083.1, read as the reverse complement.
AGAAATAATTAAAACTTGAAAAAAATCATAGCAACAGTTTGGGAAACAGGTCATACTGAGAAGGCAAGGATATTTCAGCTAATCTTGGCTACATCTGATTCAGAGAACCTCAGAATTCTTCAGGTCAGTGGGAAATTCTGGAGGTCTCCATCCTATCTCCATGTTCTTAGCAGGTTCATTTAGTACTTTTTGGTCTGGAAATGTCACAGCCTTTCTAGAAGAAGCCAGATTTTCAATCACCTTCACAGAAATGATGTTTTTTATATGCCTGAACAAAATTGCTTAAGGTGTTTTATTTTGTGCCTGTTTCTTCTTATCCTTTCACTGAGCTCCTCTGAGAAGTCTGTCTTTATGCCACTGTCAGAACTTGATGAATATTGATAAAATCCAGCAACTGACTTTTACAACTGTCCTAGATTCACCATGTTTATAACACCTTGGCTGTGGTTCAGTTTAGTAGAGTGATGGGTACCACTTAGGCCTTGTTGCTTTTTTTTTTTTTAAGAAAGTAACTTTTTGCTAAAAAAAAATAATAAATTTGCTAAGGTAATTCTAGTCTTGAGGCTAACAAAAATGCTGGATAATTACGATTGCACACTTACAGCTTTGTCTGATTTCAGGTTCCTGCTGCCTTTTTTTATTTTGTTTTAAGCTCCTTCCTGCTTTTTTTCCTCACTTTTCCTTTCAGAGGAATTCATTTTCAGTTTTGGAAATATAAGAGCCATTTTCAGGTTCAGAAATATAACAGCCATCATATTCAGATGTTAAAAAAAAAAAAAAAAAAAAAAAAAAA
>PPHD01022081.1:0-12994 GCA_002909625.1 Bambusicola thoracicus | reverse complement strand
GTAATGAATGTATGAATGACTTTCTCTTCCCTACACTCTCAGGTATTACAGTGTTACTGAATGAGCAGTAACTCCAAAAAGAATTTGTGAAAAACGATGAAGATTTTTTTCAGAAACCTTCATGAAGTACTCACACTTGATACAGCATAATTCCGATCTGTGTATCTGCGCATAAAATATACAAACTTATTCATATGTATGTTTCTGAGGCAAACTAGGGCAACAATGTTTTCCTAATGCTGTTTTAGAAGCACGGAGCAGATGATACTGACGTTCTGGTCCAGGACGTGCTCAGATAAGGTTTGCTCAGTGTGCAATTCTTATGCAAGCAGCTGTGCTGAAATGAACGAAGCCCCATGCAAAGAGATACAGCTACCCAAGCAAAATGCTTTTCTAGGTCCGTGGTGGGTATGGCAAATTTCAAGAGGCAGTCAAAGGTATAGGCTGTTCACTAAGCTGCGTAGCACAGGGATGTGAAAGTCTTAAAACTCAATTATATTTTTTGGTGGAGGGCCGAGGTGTTTTTAAAAAGTACATGCAGGATGAAATTAAGTACAAAAGACTGTACTGAAGGAACCTCCAAAATACAGTGGCCCTCTGTTATTGCATAGTTTGGTTATGCAAAACTGAGCAACTTCTTGAAATGCCAATTTCTATTACAGTCAATCCAAGAAAAGATAAAGCCGTTACCAATTGCACAGTAATCCTTGTCAGCTGTCGTATCTGTGTTATAGAGAGGTGACCAGCGTGTGATTTAAAAATATATATATATTTAAAATATATTTGGTGTTGCAAAGGTGAACCTGTAATGGCGTCATTACTGCAGTGGGAGTCGGTGGGTGGGAAGCAGCCCACTGTGCTCACAGCCCTTCCCTGCAGGGGGACTTCCACTCACGTTGTCACTTGGAGGCTTTTAGACGTGGTTCTGAACTCTGAGCAGCTTATCCATCAGCAGGAAGCGGTGTGGTTAAATGAGTACAGACGTGTCATTTCACATCTGTCATTTTTTTTTTTCTGTAATGATTCCCATTATCTCATGGTCCTGTCTCAGGAACTTAGTGAATGTGCATCTATCAGTATCAAAACACACACAGTAGCTACTGTTAGATCGCTAACACCAGTCATGCTGTTCATAGGGTTTTTAAATTGCCCTCCCTGCTGTGGTGTTACCAGTGTGACTGGGCCGCTCTGCCACGGTGATTTGTCCCAGAACATTCCCAGTAGTTGTTGGTGTGAACTGCACAGCCCTTTTGTTGTGGCTAGGCCATCATTATCGCTGATAGACATATCAAATGCCTTTGTAAACGTACCCCTGTGCCCACAGGGACAGCCTCTGAGCCTGGCATCCCCCATCACAGAATCACAGAATGGCCTGGGTTGGAAGGGAGCTCGAGGATCATGAATCTCCAATTCCCCTACCGGGCAGGGCCACCAACCACCCCATTTACTAGATCAGGTTGCCCAGGGCCTCGTCCAACCTGGCCTTGAACACCTCCAGGGATGGGGCATCCACAACCTCTCTGGGCACTGGGTGAGTCCGGGCACCACAAGGAGCAGCTGCTCTGCCCCTTTGTGCGCTTCACTCAGCAGTGGTCACCCCAAGGCCTGAACGCAGTGCGAGGAACAGCCCCTTCGGCCTTTTCCACCACAGGGTCAACTGTTGATAATACAAACAGGGGCATTTTCTGGGACTTAGAAATGGTCAATGCCATGTGATTCAGAAAGTGCGCCCTCTGTGTCAGTCCATTCCTAAGACAAGCCACTCGTTCCAATGACTATGAAATAATACATTTGTAAGAAGAATGTGCTAATATAAAGCAAGTAAGAAATAGCTGTATGTTGAATCTCTTAGACATTTCTCACCCAGCTGTACTACACAGGGTTCTCGATTGTGACTGCAGTTGCTGTCTGGACTCCAATTTGTCTCCAGGGAGAAGAGGCTATTGCTTTTTTTCTTTTTTTGCTACAGCTTTGTCACTTTACCAAGAAGGCAACACCTCTGTGTTGGCAGGTTGGCTTTTTATACTACATGTTGTATGCAGAAGTACTGTAAGACAAATGGGGTGTTAAATAAAATATGTTCCACTTAAGAAAAAATCTGTTTGAAGCACTGTTCTTTCCCACGATGGACTGCTTCAGAAGTTTGTTCAAAAGCATCAGTTATGTTAAAGACATTCTTAGCAAGGACTGAGCCATAGAAAACCACACTAGGCCTTCAACCTCCCCTAAAGGTGAAGAAAAGAGGGGACCCAGGTTTTGCAGACTGGGATCAGTTCAGCCTTGCGCACACCCTGGGCTCGCTTCCATGCTGGGATGGCCGCTGAGTTAGTCCAGGAAGAGTGGCATTATTCATTTTGGCATCCAAATTAAAACATGGATAGCGCGCCACGGTGGCTCTGACGCCTCGTTCTTTCTGGCTCACGCACTGCTCCTGTTGCCTCTGGCAATGGTCAGGAAAATCCCCGTCTCTGGCTTGAGCCCCATCCCTTCAGCTGTGTGTGCACGTGTGTGTGTGACAGCTGCAGCTCCTGCACTCCTGGAGAGCAAGGGGCAGAGTCCAGCCCTCCAGCTGACCTGTACCGCCTGGGAAAAACAACAGCACAATTGTGTAAGCGCTCTTACAGGTATGCTTTTATTTCTTTCTCTTTCTTTCCTCCTTTCTTTCTTTGTTCTTTTTTTTCTTTTTTTTTTAATTTTTTTTTTTTGAAAATACCGTGTATAATCTGTTTAAAGCTTGTCAAAACGCACAGGTTCCCATCCAACGGAGCTGTGCAGCGACATAGATTCAAGACAAGAATAAAATCTTTACTCTTCATCTTCATAAGACACTTCCTTTTTCCCATTACAAAATACTTTAAAGAATAATAACATTTATAAATGTATCTATATCTGACATCATATAAAATAAAACAAGATTTATAGTCACTTCTAAGATTTTTCTTCTTCTTTTACACAGAGTATGTTACAATATATACAGTCAATTTTTCACCGTGTTTGTCAAACCAGCCTGATTGTACCCACCAGGCTTTAGCTTATATGTACAAGTACGCTAAAAGTGCAAGACTTTATTAATTAAAGCTGCCTGTGTTTTCAGAGGTCTGGAATTGTGTGGCCTGTAGATATAGATACACACATACATACATATATATGTATATTAAAAACACACACACCTGTATATCTATATGTGAAGGGAGAGAGAGCTAGCACAGAAGTGCTTCTGTGCTAGAAAGCCTCAGGATGTCTCTGAGCGCTGGCGCTGGAGCGCAGCCCCTGGTGCAGGCAGCACCGCTCACACTTCTGTTCTCTCATCAGCACCCAGGGGGGAACCAAGCCACCCAGCAACCCTCAATTCCAAAGGGATCCCAAAAACACAGGTCATAGCTATCACCGAGGTAAACGTATAGGAATTCACCTGAATAAAGAGATTCATTTAGTCATTAATTCTTTGAGTGTGAGTGATAACTAAGGCAGAAATCCTGTCGCCCTGAGCCTGCCATGCCTGGTTGGAGGCGGGCTGAGCAGGGGCTCTGGGATTTTGCCCCATGGCGCACACAGCTCTGCCCGGGTGGCACCGGGCCCACGAGCAGCTGTGCTAGCGGCTGGGCTGGGTGCTGGAAATAAAAGGGGGTGTGATAAAGTGCATGTTTTAGGTTGCTTGTTTCAGCAAGGCCAATCTCACATGTAAACATCCTTGTAAACCTCCCCTGCTCCCTTCTCAGAGGCTGCAAGCGATGGACAGCTTGCATGTGCCATCCCACAGCCCTCCCCATCAGCGTGCAGCCCAGTGCTGCCATCAGGAGAGCTGTGAAGGGGCACAGCCCCATCCGGCACACCCACCGCCCCCAGCCCCTCTCCTTGCAAAGCAGCGAACCCCCTCATTATCAAGCCCTGCTCACAAGAGCCCAGCCACGCTGCTGCGCCACGGCTGGCACGCGGGGGGGACGTGCAGGACAGCCACCGTGCTGCAGCCTTCTCCTCCCACCAGCAACACTGAGGCATAAGCTGTGTACAATAGTGTATCCTTGGTGTAAGTGTGTGCCTCTGTGTGTACGCGTTTTCCTCCCTACCTTCCTGCAAAGCTGAAAGCAATGGCCTATACCGTCATCTGTGCCTGGGCTCCAGCAGTGCCCACGGTTAGTCCTCAGCCCCCAACGCCTCAGAAATGTACATGTTCCTTTTTCCTTTGGAAAGACACAAACAGTAGGGACACAGCTATACACCCACTGAGGAAAGACTAGTTTTCAATTCATAAATATAAACATATAGTTAAAAAGTGGCAATTTACAAAAATACAATTTATTGCTGACCCTATGGGCTTGTAACATCACCTGCGTCATTGTGAGTATATGTCTTGGGTTTGTCAGACTGAAATCTGACTGAGCAAAACCACAAAGTTTGCTGTCATATGGTGCTCAACTGTGTTTGTTTGTTTTCATGTTAAGAAACATATACAACAGCATCCACCTGGATCAGAACAGAATGACAGAGGAGAAAGACTTTGTATGTAACCTGAAAAATATTTGGCTACAGGGAGTAAAAACCATATAAATTTCTCTGCACTTGTTAACCAAAATAAAAGATGAGGAATATCTTACTGGTTGTGATGTGAGCTGGTTTAACAACAGTAAGAAATTCAGGCAAAAGTGGTGTTACGTAAATTAGCAGCATTATCCAATCTCCTGGAAAACAAAATGGTGGGGTTGAGGTATAGAAGTAAGGGAAAACTCCACGACGGACCTACGAGAGCGAGACGAGCTATGTACATGGGAACCCTGCAGTGTGCTGTGGGTGCTGGGATCAGCGTCACAGTGACTTCCAGCACCACAGCCCTGATCGGACGGGGCTTGTCTGCGGTGCCATCATCCCCACGGGGACCTCAGCCAACCTGCCCACGGCCGGGCGGCTGTCCCCTTCAGGTCAAAGATCTGCAGCCAGCACTGGCACAGGCAGGCACGGCTTGGCGACCGGCAGCAGCATCCTGGCCCCTGCCCCAAGCACACCTTTCTCACCAAGTCTGAAGCTCCAGTGGACAGGAGCCCCACGTGAGTATCCTTCTCTTCTTCAGCTTGACGGTGCGCTTCCTCTGGGGCAGGCCTGGCTGAGACTCGCAGCCCATGGGCTCTCTTGAGTGGTGGTGCCAACAGGAGACCCCAGCTGGGCCCCACTGCAATCCCACTCTGTGAGGTGTCCCCTGGTGGGGTCTTGTTGGTCTGAGCAGCAGTCGGTCAGGGCAGCTGCATCTCAGGCAGGTCAGGCAGGTTGCAGGGCTGGCCCTGCGTGTGGCGGCCCTGCGGCTGTGGGTGCAGGAAGTAGCTCAGGGGGCTCTGCTGTGGGAGGTGGGGTGGCTGGAACACACGTGGGCTGGGGCCTCCTGGCACTGCCTCAGCTCCTTGCATCTGCAGGGTGACACGAAGGCAGCCGATTGGACCTGCTCCAGGCCCAGCACCCCTCCCTTGCTGCTGTCCAGGGGTACCAGAGCCCAAAGGTGGTCTGCGCCCACCTAGCGGTGAGCTAAGGACAGAAGAGTATGGCAAGGTAGTGGGACCACCCCATCCTACCAGCCCTACAGGCAGCCCAGCAGGAGGCCTCCGGCAGGCAGCTGCAGCACAGCTGCAGGACGTGCAGCCCTATGGCTGCTGCTCCACAGAGCAGGCCTCATCACCTCACCATGGCACTGAGGCCCGACTTGCTGCTGACTGAAGCTTTCACCTCCTGCACACTGCTATGCTGCTGTTCTCAGGGCTTACAGCAGTTCCTGAGCACACACACAGCAGTAGGAACCTTTCCTCCTCATATTTCCAACAACAACTTATTTCTCACTCCAAATGCAGCCCTGCAGCATAACCCCAGCTCTTCCTGTTCTTGTTTTCTACCATCTTTTCCAGGACAACTATAGCTTGCCTCTGCCAACCCAGCAAGTCTCGGAGAACATATTACTCATTAATTACTAGTTTCAACAGCCCCTCTCCTTGGCAGCCCTGTTCACTTGGCATGCACTGATGAAAACATGCAATGAAAAAAACAAAACTGCCTTTCCCAGATGTTTGTGTTGGGAAACAACCGTTTACTGAAAGAAAGCAGTGACTGCAGCTGATAAAAACCCCCTGCTATGCTGAGACCTAGCAGCAGGAGGCTTGTTTTCAAGGGGACCAATCCCTTATCGCCTGTTGCTTCCACAGCGGAATTCCCACCCCAGGCCCTCTGAATGACATGTCATACTTGAAGGCCTGGCTCTGTCTTCTGCTCACTAAGGGACAGCTGGACTTGGAAATACAGTCTTGAAACTGGGTACCAAGTCAGGTTTGAAATGCTGAGCACACAGGCCCGTGCAGATATAGTAGGGATGGAGAGCACACGAGTACACAGCTCAGGCCTGATCATGGTCAGCTAAGTCCTATTTCTTCCTCAGATCCCTCAGATCCCACCCCAGCCCTGCACACAGCCACAGACCTTACCTGAAGGTAGAGACGGTGCTGCTGAACTTGCTGCTGCGGCCAGGGGTGGAGGTGCAGGGGGGTGCTGCCAGGGTGGGACACAAAGCTGCCATGGGGAAGCATCACGGATGGGGAGAACACAGGTGAGGGGGCAGGTGGCCGCACCGTGCTGCCACTGATGGGCTGCATCTGCGTGGCGGGAGGCAAGGGCTGCTGCTCTGCCACGAATCTGCCACAGGGAAGAAAATCCAGTGTGAGAACCCTACCCTGGCTTGGCTGCCCCATGCTGCAGGAATCAGAGCAACAGGACTTGTCAAACTGTGTCAAATCCCACACAAAAGTCCCTGTCCCACTAACATTCCTGACTGGGACCACAGGGAATCGGATATGTAAGACTGTACATCTGTGTGAGTTTATCAAGCACTTCATGCTTCGCAAAAACCAGCAAACAGCTAGGAAAACTTTTCAAAGAACTGTAATTAAGAGTTCTTTGCAATTAAAAGAAGTACATATTATCATTACTTCTCCTAACTAGCTTAGATTTTGTTTCCTTTAAGTCTGGTTTGTTTTCACGTGGTCGCACACAAGTTTTTCAAAGTAATTTCTGGAACCATGAAGCAGCACCACGTGGGAGCAGGGACAAGCAAGGACTCACTTCCCCAGCTGCCTGCTGGCACTGCTCAGTGTGGGCTGGGTGCTGCCATTGGCAGCGGGCACCAAGGCCTGGATGGACTGGTCCAGCAGCGTCCTGTGGTGAGGAAAAAGAGGGGGTAGTCAGGACAAGCCAGGCCAGACTGCTGGCTGCCAACCTCTAGGAACAAGTCCTGTAAGTCCTCCCTGAAAGCACGCAAAGTACCACTGATTCTCCTCGGAAAAAAAAAGCCAATGCAACAGGATGCTTCTCATCACTGCGGAACCCATGGAGGTGGGCTGTAACTTGCCACATCTTCCATGTCAAAAATACATTTTTACAGATGGTGATGCCTGCAGACACCTTCCTGAAAGGCAGTTGCATAGTATGGGGCAGTTTACAGCTTTGTACAAAAGAATGTTTTTGCCACAGACCTCATCATGGCTGGAAAAAACAGACTCTGGAGCTCTGGAGCAAGCACGACAGGGCTGGGAGGATAGTTCCAGCTCTTACCTGAGGCTCCTGTCCTGGCTGTAGTCAGACTGCATCTGCCTTTCGCTAACATCAGTTGGCAGCTGTGCAGCCACTGTAACGGGCTGTGCTTGTGGAAACACCGTGGGGTTGTTGTAGAGGGGCACTGAAATGCTCGTCTGCCCTGGCAGACATGTTGGCTGGGCTTGGTTTCCTCGCATTAGGTGCTGCTGCTGCTGTGGTACCTGAAATGCAGATGCAGATGCACAGATCAGGTTCTGAAGCCCTCAGTTATGCAGCGAGAGCAACAGTTTCAAACTGGGAAAAAGACAAAGAACAGCTGAAGTTCTCCCTGAGTGAAGTGATAAGCATGGAATATGTCTGTGCACACAAACACCTTGCTGGCATTTCTCACCCTTCTATGATCCTCAGCTGCAGGAAGAATTCTTTCATCTAAATAAGGTTCTGGGGAGACATTATAGCTGCCTTCCCATACCTCCTGGGGCCTGCAGGAGAGCTGGGGCGGGGAGGGTGACAACTCGGTATCACTGAGTGCAGTATCAGGACAGGGAGTAATGGCTTCAAATTAAAAGAGGGGGGTTTAGGTTCCATATAGGTAAGATATTCTCTATGCAGAGGGCAATGAGGCCTTGGCAGTGCTGCCAGAGCTGCGGGTGCCCATCCCAGGAGGTACCCAAGGTTGGATTGGGTGGGCTCTGGGCCCTGAGCTGGGGTGAGGGGGCAGCCAGCAAACAGCAGGGTGGGCTGCAAGGTCCCTTCCAACCTAAACTGTTCTGTGATTCTATACAGTGAATGTAGACCCAGTGATGCTAAGCTTGTTTATCACAGCTGCCTTCCAAGACTTCTCAGCCAGAAGCGAATTCCCCTCTCACAACCACGAAATGCTCTGTGCCACCTGCCCACGTGTGAGCACAGCCAGGCACCTGGGAGGGAGTGCTGCAGGGTTCCCTGAGGAATGGGCGCGGGGTGGACACAGGGGGGGCCCCGTAGTGCTTGGCCATGGGGCCTGGCTGTGGGGCCTTCTTGGTGCTGGGCTGCCGGGATGGTGGCGGGGCTCTCCGTGGGCTCTGGCGCTGCACGTTGTTGAAGACCAGTGGGATCGGCTGCTGCATCAGCATCTTTAAGGAGAAGAGAGGCACGGGTGCGTTACACATCGGAAAGGGATGTAAGATAGCCCTTGCTGGGCAACAGCCACTAGATGGTGCCTGGGCTTTGTTAGAAAATAGGGCCTCTGTAGGCTCCCGCCCTGTGCTGAGGTGTGCAGCTGGCAGGGCCTCCACAGGAGCTGCTGGGAGACCCTCCCGCTCCAAGCAGGCCTCTGTCAGCATGTGGGCACCACGCCTGCAAACCCAGCAGCACAGCATGTCATGGGGATGGGCAACCATGTCAGCATCTGCTCAGATATTAAGTGCCATGACTGCCCGGTGCTGTTATCCCTGTCACGTGTTGCGGGATGGCATGAGTGGCATTAACTGCTGGGATTGCTGTGCAGGGTGAGTTCTGATCAACCTGACTCCTTCCTTGGGATTGTTTTCCTAAGTCATGACTCCATCCTTAAGCAGACAGTGACACCAGCTATCCTTCAGGGGACACATTGCCAGCCACCCCCACACCTGAGACAACACTGTGCATTCATCCAGAGCTCATTTCCAAAGGCTTGTGCTCCAGATGACTCTGTCACTGATCTGCACACTCCAAGAAAAAGCAAAGGGTGCACAGTCTGGAGGCAGGGAAGCGATACCTGCAGGTTGGAGTCCTGAACCAGCTGGAGCTGCTCCTTGATGACGTGCAGCTCTTCCTGCTGCGTTTTGATGTCCGCTTGCAGAATGCGTGTCCTCTCCTCCAGCTGCTCCTTCAGCTGGTGCATCATGCCCAGAGGGGCTGGGAAGTGGTACACGGGCTGCAGGGCAGAGAGTGAGCATGGCTTGGGCCGGTCCCACAGCACATATTCACCGTGATGCTTTTGTGCAAGGCAGGCAGCTTACTGGAATACCTGAGTAGCTATGATTTATAATTCTCATTTTTTTGTTTGGCTCTTCTCTTTTTTTGGCCTATCTCAGACCTGTCATGTCACCCCCTTCTTCTATCAGGGCCACAGCAACACAGATGAGTCTTCAGCAGCCCCAAGCGGTTTGACAGGTCTGAGCCTTCCTTTAACCTATGTTTTCAGCATCCCAGCTTGGCTGGCGGCAAGGGCCCAAACCTCCTGCTTATCACACAGCCCCAGCACAACCCCTTCCCTCCCACCCAGCTTGGGCAGGAGCTGCACCACACCACGTACCATCACAGCCTGCTGGGAGGGGACCGCTGGCTGCTGAGGGAGGTGTTCGCCTGTGGCTGGAGGCGTTGCTATGGCCTAAAAATGAAAACTTTGCTTTATTGGAGGTCTCCAGCACTTCTAGTGCAGAGTGGGCATTGTATGAGCTGCTGCTGGCCCCTGGTGATGAAACAAATGCTTCACGTGTAGTCTGAGGGTGAGTCAGAAGGGAGAAATTGAGCTCTCACGTGCCCACCGGTAATTGACAGCAAACCTTCAGTGTCACCATCTATGTCTGGACAAAAGCCTTTCAACATGTGCAGACCCAAGAGATGTGTGATGGAAGACAGAATTTGGCCTGGAGGAACAACGAACCCCGAGACAGCAGGTGGCTGTGATGCCTCCAGCAGCTCTCTTCGCCTCTGCCACGGCCCCAGGAAATCCCAACCCTGGCCCCACACACCTGGAGCTGGGGATCAGACCCCTCCAAGGGTGAGACCAATGCCCGCCATCTGCTCCCTTCAGCAGCACCGACCTGAGCGCTTCCAGCTGCTGCCAGCCGCAGGGCTGCCTTCTCTGGCACCGCCGGCCGGGTGGGAGTGCTGGTGTCAGTATGTCGCATGGACGAGGTGGCTGGAAAAGAGACACTTTGCTGTCACACGGCAGCAGAGCTGTGCCCGGCCACCCCTGCTCTCATGAGGACAATGGAGGACACACCACCATAATGTGTCAGTGCTGAAGCTGAGCTCCTCTCACTAACTCAGTCCCAGCTGGTGGAAACCTCTCACCCGACCCCAGATTTGGGAGGGTGCTCTGCCCCTCACTCCCCCACCGAACCGGGCACCTACAGGCAGAGTCGGAGAGCGCAGTGTGAGAGGAGCGGCGGGAGCTGTGGGATGACAGCGACATTCCCTCCCGGCTGGCATCTTGGCTGCTGCCACAGTGGCCCACCTCTAGGTAGCTGCCATGGCTCTGCAGGGAGAGAAGCACATGCAAGGGGGTGTTGGGGGAGAAATAACAAGGTGGGTGCTGCCAGCCCCCTCCAGCTGACCCCAGGGCTCTCCCTTGATGGTAGTTCTGATGACTTCACCCTCCCCACCCACATATCCCAGTGAGAATAGCCAAACCTAGTGCGTTTGTGTGGCTCTGGTGCTGTCACCAAAGTGACAGATGGCACCCCGCAGCTGGTTTATGGCTAACAGCCCACAGCATGGCTGTTTCTCTGCAGGATGCGGTGACCATGCTGTCTGTGCTGTCATCCTCCCCATGCCTCCCCAGGAGCTCCCCACTCCCCGCCCCAAGAGCAAGCAATGGGTGTAATTGCCCTGCTGTTCCTTCCACTGCCTTGCACCAGCAGATGTAGCTTCATGGCTGCAGAAAAACATCACTGCTATCATATGGGAAGGGCAAGATTACAGCAGTGCGCTGTAGTGAGAGTAGCTGCTAGCAAGACGGCCTCTGCTCCAGCACAAAAGGTCTCTGGGACAGTGTCCACAGTGCATCCTATAAGTAATTTCTATAAAATAATGGCTGAAGAGTAGTGAGACTAATGGAATGATAATTACACAACAATCCTCTCAGAGTGCCTTTGATTACCGGTCTTATCTGTAAACTCTTGAGAGGAGGAATTGAAAAGGAATTGAAATGACCTTGTTAATTGGGCAGGCATGTTGGCATGCGGGACTGATTCAAGCCATGCAAATTACTGCTCTGGTCACATCCCTGCACTTGAGGCCATCCTGCCCAGTGGTGCAAACAGAGCTGAAATCTGGAATAAGAACCGATGCATTGTTTTCCCTGAACTTCCAACCTTTCAGTATTGGTGCCAAGCTGGCATTAACCAAACAGGTGCATGGCGGTACCGCCCTGCACTCAGAAAGACATGGAAAAGCTGAGCAGCGGCAATGTAAACGCTGGATTTGCAGCTTCATGCTCGCACCAAGATGGGGTAGCTTAGAGCCATGCAGCACCTGCTTGAGTCACAGCCCTGGCAAAGACTTGGAAGGAGAAGAGAATATGGGAGAAGGAAGAACATGTAATCTCCTAAGATTGATAAGAGGTGGCTCTGTTCATTCAACTGTGAGGACGCGCCGTACCTTTACAGAAGAGGATGCCAGTTCAACGGATGACTCTTCAAGGCCAAGATCTCGCCTTTTTTCAGCTCGGACTTCTGCATAACTAATAAAAACAATAAAGAAAATTAAACCATTGTGCCTCTAAAAGTCTGTATTTGCTCCCCTTATTATTTTTTCCTCTTAAATTACATTTACAGCAAACAATGATGCATAATTCACCCTGGGATATATTGGAGAGAATGTTCTAAAGGCTCTGAGCAGTTGCGGTGTCAGAATTAGGACTGCCAAAATGTGAACGGGTGAAACCTTTGTGAGGCACAAGAGGCACTGCTGAGCTGAGCTTACTTACAGCAGTGTGGGCACTGAAACAAGTCCGTGCACAATAAATTCAGAGCCTGAAGCACAGCTCAACTGCCTGAAGCATGGCAGAAGCAGTGCAGCCCAGAAGCAATTGCTCTACCTGATGTTTGCTTAAAATAGCACTCCGTGCAGTTTATAGCAGCGTCTCAACCACCAACACCTATGTATTGGTGTGAGGTGTCCTCAGTCTGTGCTTCTGAACATGGGAAAGATTTCCAGTTTATCTGTGCTTTTCCTGCTTTTTTTCTTCCAAATGTTTGACAGGAAAAAGGGGGAGTGGAAAAAAAAATCACAACAACTTGATTCCTAAGGAAATAGATTCTTCAGGAAAGATGCACTGAGCAACATTACCTGACTCAAGTTAACAGATCAAATCAGTACGTTGCTATTTCTTCAATCCCTTCAGCAAATACACCTGTGCTATGAGCACTGCTGTGTGCTGACGGTGGGAGGCAGCAGGTCCCTGGCACAGCTCAGCTTGCTCCAGCCTGGCTCTGCCACCAAGCCTGCAGCCGACTGCCAGGCACTTTAGGTGCTGCCCTGGGCGAGGAACGCGGCCAGCAGGACAGCAGCCACCTTCCTGCCTGAGTACATAATGCTCTGGGCAAAGGTTTGGTAGGAGATGTATCACCACATTTCACACAGAATCACAGAATGGCCCGGGTTGGAAGGGACCTCAAGGATCATCAAGCTCCAACCCCCCTGCCAGAAGCAGGGCCACCAACCTCCACATTTAATACTAGAC
>PPHD01022080.1:0-12995 GCA_002909625.1 Bambusicola thoracicus | reverse complement strand
ACAGACAGTCAGAAATTGATTTTAAATTGACCAATTCCAAATATCATCTTTTCTGTAGAGCAAGAAGATATCATGCTTCCATGTGTTCATATAAATTATCAACCTGATATGTTCTTGTCATTCTTGACATATGGAGGCTTGGATTGTTCCTAATATCTGTAATATTACAGATATTCTAATATCTGCATTCTGTATAGATATATACATATTATATCTATATAATATTCGGTGGCCACAGGGAAGTGCAGGGTGGGATGGGGCAGCAGGAGGAAATCCATTTCTTCAACTGTAACTGCCTGTTGATCTGTATCTGTACAAAATACAGGCCTGCTTGACAAACTTTACCAGTTGTAAACACTCACCAGTGTGGCCACTTGCAATCAGCAAGATGCTGCAAAACATCAAGATCACTCTAAGTAAGCTCTGATAGTGATTCTGAGGCTCGCTATTTACTCCAGAAAAAAGTCAAGAAATGTGTTCAGGCCACCCGGAAGGTCTTGAAAAGCAGGCAAGACCTCGTCTGAAGTCTCAGAGAAAGCTGTTGACTTCAGTAAGGAGGAACTTGGAAGCAGAATTCTATACATATGATAAGGAGCAATCTCAAGACAGTTCTGTAAAAGGAAATTACAAATTCTGATTTTACTAGAAATTACTAGACTGATTGTCTGTCTCTGTAAGTGTGAGCAGTTATACAGAAAACCACTGAAGTGATCTGAACTGGAGGACAGATGGTATTTGTGCTTTAGATTACTGAGGGGGAACCAGGCCTGGCGCTCTTCCCACAAAGCAAGCATCTGTGCTAGCTGCTGAGCTCTGATAGAAGTGCTGTATCAGGAAGAGAAAGATTTGTGGTATGGACCACACAATGGGGTTCAACTCTGTCCTGCAGGGGGCCACTGTGGGGCCGGCTGTGTCTGGCACAGGGAAGCACCCTGCCTCTTCCTCCTGCTACCAAAACCCTGCCACAAATACTCAGCGCTGGGAAGCAAAGAGATCTTCTATTACTTAAAAGCTAAGACAGAGCTTCACACGTTCCATTTCACATGGCAAGACTTTGCTCAAAACAGAATAAAGGGGAAACTTAATTCATGACATCACACCTTGTTCCAGGCAAAGTTCAGAAACCTACAAATAACTGGTGCCTTTAAGAACTTTATATGGTACGCTAAAGAAGAAAGAATAACTAACTGCCATTTCTTCAGTTGCAGACAAACCTGAATGGCATGATGTGGAAGCTGTGCTGGCTGCAGCATGAGCTCACAAACAATCCTCTGGGCATTTAGAAACTGTTAAGTATTTGGAGAAGCCAGAGAAGATGACAGCAGCAGCAAGTAAATAGCTTGCAAGAGCACCTATTCTGAGACATTTTTATCAAATCATAATTCAAGAGAACCTCTAAACTTCCTCCTGAGATAAACCAATCTGAAATGTGAAACAAGAAATGGAATAAACCTGATGCAGAAGTCTAAACAAATAAAACTTGTTGGAATGATATAACGGAAGCAATTCTTGATACTTCTTAAGACTCCAGACTTAATTTCTTTATAAATAGATATTTCACAGGTATGTTGTTTTTTCCTCATCAAAACACTGCCAAAAATGACCTCTGTATTCCAAACACGATATACTTTGTACACAGGAGATACTGCTAAAAGTCACAGGGATTAAGCAATTGTAGGCCCAAAATGTTGGAGCAAAAATGTTAAATAAAATCAATGTATGAAATAAAATAACAGTATGGCTCTCAAAAAGACCAGAAAGAAGTAAATTCAAACACTCAATAGGAAGATCAAATGAAATATATTTCCAAGAGCAGTTAAAAAACCAGGAATAGCTTAGGAATAGGAGACTAGTGGTATTCAGCTCAGTCCTCTCCTTGTGGGTGTGCAACAGGGCAGGGCCGTGGAAGTTTCCAAAGCAAGTGTTCAAAATTCATACAACCATATAGGAACATGTCTATGGAGCACATTACTTGAAGGTGAAACTAATTGAATCATTCATGAAAACCATTAGAAGTCAAACCAGAAAGTTCATTTCATGGCAACACTCCAATTAAAGCAGATGTATACAGAGGTATTAATTGTTATGCTCATCAGGCTGGTAGTAAATTTTTAATTATCTCAAAAATTAGCCCTTTAAGTGAGTAAACAAAACAGCTTTCAATATAATCTCTCTCTTCAACTTCCCACAAAAGTTGTTAACATCAGTTCTAACCAGTTCTCACCATCACTTTGCTGATCCACCATTTGACACACAAAGGGTATCTACAGAAGATTCTCACATTCTTATCAGCATATAATTTGATACTTGAAGTTGCACATTTCTCTTAAAGCAAAGGTACTTACTGTAACAAAGAGTCTAGCGTGTTATCTAAATGTACAGAAGAAACTGATCTATTGTTCTTTTGCAGGTTTGCGAGTTCTTTCATAATTGAACATTTGTTCATACTAAAACCACATCAAACATTGACTTTTACAAAAACATTTACCATTACTTTAAGGATTAACCAACACTGGCACTTTTAACACCACAACCATGCCTAATCACAACCAAAACATACCAAATGATGTGGTCTAATGGGCAACTGGGATAGTGTGCATATGAACACAGCTCTGACTCATGATTTTGAATAAATTCCCTTTACGGTATTTCTGTACAAAGCAAAAATACAGACTGAAAAAAACAAATCCAACCCTTAAAGACAAAGGGAAAGCACTACATAAAGAAAGAATAAATTCTGCCATTTTTAATCAGACTCGAGGACTTCTGCGGCAGGCACTTCACTCCAGTCAGCTTAGTGTTACTGGAAAACTTCATGCCTCTGAAACATTCCTCTAAGGCATGTTTTCCGAACTTCCATAAGGTCCTATACTTCACACATCACTATGTATCCAGAGTTCTGTTAAAAGCTAATGTGTGAATTGAGGTTCAACATAGAGTTTTATGAAATACATGATCGCTCTCCAAAAGGCAGAGATGTATAGCAGTATATGCACATATGCTTAAGGAATGCGTACATGTGTTTCCTCACAAACACAGCTGAATATCTGCATAACTGAGATTGAAATAATTTTATTAGAGGAAGTTAATTATATTTTAAATAAAACTATTTCAAACTCATTAATGTATTGCTAGATGACTAAATAGTGAATTATTTGGGGAACAGAAGATGATAAATATTTTAAAGTTCTCCAAGTATTTCAATACTTTGAATATCTTATGTGTTCACGTTCTCACTTGCATCAGACATAGCTCAGATGAACTGCTCTGTGAAAAGAACAATTTGACTAGACACAAAATTCATATGGTGGAGAGGGTCACTCTTTTAGGAATGTATATAGCACACACGGTAAGGCAGAATTGCTGAACGTCAGCAAATAACTTAGAAGAAATGGAAAATAGTGGCAATTAGAGCTGGTTAGGCAGACGCCCACAAGAGGAACAGAAGGTATGACTATTTACCATATTGTACTCTTCAGTGCACTGAGATAAACATGACTCGCTAGTACCATGACCAAACTGGAAAGCTGCCTCTCAGCAGTACAGCTTAGATCAGGCTAGGGCTGGTTTCCACTCACCTGTAGAATACTGGATACATGCACCAAGAAGCAGGAAGATTAGCACAGCAAGAAGCAGCCAACTAAAAGCAGCAGAAGTTCTAAAGTATTTTATTCATGTCTTAAGATCATTTTCTCCATCGCTGTAACCGCTATATTTGTGTCAAAGAACTTTCATACTTCACAAGGTCAGTAAGCCTCAGCTTGTAGTTGCCACAGCCCAGCTTTAGGTCACCTGTGGCTTATGCTAGTTTATATAATTCCTGAATCTATGTATTAGTGCATGTGTTAAATTTATACATGCCTGAAAGAAAACTCAATTTTATCCCTGATCTTGAGATTTTCCATTTCAGCATAGAGGCCTTTTTGGCATGTACAGCAGCAACGATTCACATGTCCAACGCCTCAATGCAATGTGTATCTCAGGGCCTGCCAACTTTGACCATGCAGCATGACAAGCATACCTTCTCCTTTTGCAGCAAGAAAAGGAAAGACCCTGAATCAGCTGTATCTTTTCTGTCTCTATAATACTAAGATCTAACGGGTCCAATAGTATTGCAACATGTTATTCTACATACCGCATAAAACAAAAGGTTGATATATGCCTTCAGGTAGGCTGTCACTTATTCATCTGCCCCGTATGGTGCAGACAGACCTGACTGAAGCTGTAACCCACTGTTTCTTATAATGACAGTCAAATCCATAGAAAGGCAATCAACATCGATTAGTGGCATCTCTTTTCTGATATCTAGGATGGCTAAGAGTAGCAAGCATTCTTTCCTCTCTCAGCTCCAACTCAGCAATGCAGAGGCTCCAATATTACTACAACTAAGGTGTTTTGTTTGGATCCCTACTGAGTTGAAGTTATGACTAGGTCTCCTCTTAAGATTTGTGCTTGGCAAGGATGTTCTTTCCTTTCAAACATGATCACATTGCAGTTGCTTTTCTCACTTCATAATAAAAAAAATTGCAATAAACTGAAAATTGGATTACACCTCTACTAACCAAACATTCCTGTTAGCATGCTGTATTGTAGTCCACTTACTCAGAGACTGTTTTCACAATAAGCATAGTACACTTCAGATGTCAGGTGAAGTTCACCACGCTGATTTTCAACTCAAAGCTGTTAAACACTTTTTTGTATTGGCCATCTGCAAAATCTTCTCTCACCCATATGCTACAACAGCAACTGCCAGCAGCAGAGGCATTTCAGATAGCAATTCACTGATTAAAATTGTCAGGCTATTTTTCAGTGAAGGCATCTCAGCTCTGGAATTAATTCCTCCCTAACCTATGGTAAAATAGAACTTATGTTTGCTGACTTCCACAACACGGAATACGGAATTGCAGAACAATGATCATGGTGTTTAGTGACAGGCCAGCTTGAGGGCCACACAATGTGCTATCTACTGTTCTTTGGAGGTGCACTATTTTGGGAAGCAGACAATTAGAGGGAGATGATGAACAAATGAAGAATGTGTCGAAATGATGCTAGTAACTGCTCTATTAGGATTCAGGCAGGGCCCACCCAGTGCAGCCGCAACGCAGCCCCTGCAAAGGCACAACTGCCAACCTCAGGCTCAGCAGCTTTCATTCTCTGCTAGCTCCTGTTGCTGTAGCAACAGCTCTTTAAAACACAGAAAACAGGTCAGGTAGTTTCAAACTAACCTCTATTTCTTATGTCTGTTTTCCAACATTGCTGTTTTGAATTAGCCAACCTCAAAGTCAACCAGCGGGCTGTTGGCAGTGTCACCAGCCAGCAGAGAGGAGAAATGCAGACTTCAGAGTTACCAGGCCGCAGAGATGCTCAGCAACACCATGCCTGGCCCAGCTACCACTCATTCCAAATCCTTCAGAAATCCACACCAGAAACTTCTCCTGTTTCCATCTCCT
This sequence comes from Bambusicola thoracicus, assembly GCA_002909625.1. Lineage (NCBI taxonomy): Eukaryota > Metazoa > Chordata > Aves > Galliformes > Phasianidae > Bambusicola > Bambusicola thoracicus. Next base: position 7,545 of record PPHD01022080.1, on the reverse strand, counting down.
TTTTTCTGCAAATATCTTTTATTCTGCAAATTGTTTGATTTGATTGATTTTTTTTTAATTAAATAGAAGAGCACTGCTCAAAATTTGGAGGTTTAGTCTCGTAGATTAGTGAAAATGAGTAAGTGGAAGAAAAGAAGGTTATCCAGAGTAGCTAACATGGTGTTGTCCCCGCTTCCGAGGCATGTTCCGCCGGGGGCTAGCGATCTACCCTCACTAGGGCCATTGCGACACAGACACCAATAAGAGGATGTAGCAAATGGCGTTTATTATAGCATGACAGCTCCTTAAGTACACATCTTGCTTCATCTACGCCCCCTAGGCACGAGTCATATTTAAATCACAGAGCAGGGGAGGTCCTACCGCGTCACATCCCGAGCCCCCGTTAACGCCTACTACAACAACATGGATTCACCAAGAGGAAATCATGTTTCACCAATTTGGAAGCCTTCACGACAGGTTGAGTAGTGAGGAAAGAGCACTGGATGTTGTTTACCTTGAGATCAGCAAGGCTTTTGACACTACCTCACACAGCATCCCCATAGGTAAGCATGAGACAGATGAGCGGACAGTGAGGTAGACTGAGAACTGTCTGCCTGGCAGAGCTCAGACATTTGTAATTAGTGGTGCAGAGTCTAGTTGGAGTCCTGTAGCTAATGCTGTTCCCCAGGGGTCAGTACCAGGTTTGATCTTGTTCAACATCTGCATCAATTACCTGGATGAAGGGATAGAGTGCTCCCTCATAACGGTTGCTGACAATACAAAGCTCAGAGGAGTGGCTGACACACCAGAAGGCTGTGCTGCCATTCAGCAAGACCTGAACAGGCTTGGAGAGTTGGGTGGAGAGGAACCTAATAAGGCTTAACAAGGGCAAGCGTATAGTCCTACACTTGCAGAGGAATAACCACATGTATCAGTACAGGTTATGGGCTGACCTGCTGGAAAGGAGCTCTGCAGAGAAGAACGTGGGTGTCACACAACAGGTTGGCCATAAGCCAGCAGTGTGTCTGAGGCCAAGAAGGCCAACAGCATCCTGGGGTGCTTTAAAAAGAGAGTGGCCAGCAGGTCAAGGGAGGTTGTCCTTTCCCTCTACTTTACCCTGGTGAAGCCACACCTGGAGTACTGTATCCACTTCTGAGCTCTTCAGTTCAAGATAAGAAACTTTGAGACAGAGTCCAGTGGAGAGGTGCAAAGATCGTAACAGACACAGTGCATCTCCCTTATGAGGAAAGGCTGAGAGACCTAGGGCTGTTCATCCTGGAGAAGACTGAAAGGGGATCTTTTCAACCCTTATAAATACCTACAGGGCGAGTGTCAAAAGGATGGATATCCAAACTCTGTCTGAGCACTTGACATAGGAAAAAACAATCTCAGTAAAGCAGAGCTCCTTGAAACCCATGAGAAGGAAGTTAGCTGGCTCAAGAAACAACAAATAAAACAGCAGAGCATACAGCAGATTACATGAATACATCTCACTCTGCATTGTGATGAACACACTTCCACCTCTTTCTCCTTTTTCCCTGCAGTTGCACTTCTGCTGGGTAGCACACAGGTGCTCACATCTCAATGAGTAATTAGTCACAGATGAAATCCCAAAGGAGCAGTGCTAGCTTCATTTTTTAAATCTAATGTCTTTGTTACTTTAATTGAATCTGTCTGAATACAGGCTTACTTAACAGCTATCTCTTTACCTCAACTCACAGTGTTGTATTCCATTAGTTAATGGAAACTCTTTAGAAAGACAGAAATAGCAGTGAAATTTTAAATGTTGCAAAAGCAAACTAAAAAGTCCATCTCACCTTGCACATACACATCACAAGCACCAAGGGGCTCTCACAGTTCCATCACTTCTAATGGTACCTGAATACTAGCTCTTATCTTTTGGTGACTGTGTGTCTTGTAGAGGTCATGTTTTTCGCATGTATGGATAGCATTAAGAACATGTGCATATAACTAACGGCAAACATTAAGTAATGATTTATTTCTACTGAAAGTAAATGATAATTCTGTGAAAGTAATAACCCAGCTGACACTGCAACAACTCAGGGGATGACAGCCCAGCATTCCGTTCCTAACATGAAGCTTCGCACCTCATACACAACAAACTATATTTTGATTAAAAAATATATATACCTTCTTCAGAATGAGCCCAAACCTACTGCAGAACAGACTACAGTGTTGAGACCTTTGACACTGTTTAGCTTTGTCCCAAATAACATTAATGGAAGTAATTTCAATATAAACCCAGTCCTGTAATTTTCTTTCCTCTATCAGTGCCTATTCTGACTGTTAACTTCCAGGAATTTTCCTTTCCATACTGGAGGAAAAAAAATGTTTGCTTTAGAAGCACATGAAGAACTGCTTTGAAAACAGTATAAGCATTTCCTAAGGGTTCCAGTGGGACTGATGCTCAAACAGCTCCAAGATAGTCTTCTCTTCTATTCAAAGACTTCTTAAAGTAACTCCCTATGTCAGTAAGCACAATCTTCAAAGAGAATAAATACAACGACAAGAAAAGGCAGAGTTGTTTGGGGCTATCTCATTTTTGCTGGTAGCAAGTTTTGGACCTAAGAGAAATTTCTGATGTGATGGGAAAGTCTGGTCTGTAGGTGTCTTCAAAGAAAATTTTTTTCTCTCATCCTTACTTGAAAGAACAACATCCAAATATAAAAACAAATATATTGGTCTGTAGTGACACCATGAGGGAAAAAATTAATCAAATCTGTTTATAAAAAGTTCAAATTCATATCTACAAGCAGTACAGGAGGCTGATACAATAGCATGCAGTCAAGGCTGCATGGTATGCAACATTCCTGTTTCACAGCTAGTAAAACCCTAGCCTTGTCCATGCCCTGCCTTGTTGAAATGTAAATAAAATAAGTCAAATTCTTTAAAATGGTTTATGTTAGCCTGTTTTACTTCTCACTATTGCACACCAAGAACTGTCAGGGTTCTGAGTGTCAAGCAGTTTTTTTGGAAGAACTATAAACTACATTATTCTAACTTCAGAGCTTTCTTAGAACACAATTTTGTCCTTGTACATCTCATTTTCATTAAGTAATTAAATTTTCTTTCTACTCTTATTATGCCTCCTACTCTCAACACAGATATAAATGTACAAAAACATTATGTACAAATGTACAAAGATGTATAAAACAAAGATCTTTATGTTGATGCTGTACAAGTGATAATCAACGTACCACAGATCAGGAGATTTTGCTTCTTGGTGGTAAATTTGCATGATGCTTTCACAGAAATGATTCTGAAGAATTCTGCTGAAGCACATGAAGTGGTACACACACCTCTGTGTCAGCGTTCAGTCTGGGCATCAGACATTACACACAGAGGCGTGATGCACAGTCCTGTCATTAAGAGCGATTTATGCAACATGGAAACAATTTGGATTAAATACCTCCCTGCTCAAAACCACCAACAAAACAGAATACAAAGACCTGAAACTGAACTATTTTGATGCACAAAAAACAAATCCTCAAAAACTTGTTCAGCCTTTCTATGTGGCCCAAGGATCCCAAAGAGGTGGATTAGTACAGACAGCTAGTTATTGAGGTAACAAGATGTTACTTTAAACCAGCCCTGCTGCTCCAACTCATCAGTTCCTCTCATTTCTTTCACTTGTTCTTTCCAAACTACACATGAATTACAGGCACACTGTATAACTAAGTTTATACATTTCAGACTCACTTTGTGCTAATGAGAAAAAAAAGTGTTTTTTAGGTCTCTTTGGGTTTTTAAATTTAGACTGTTCAGAGTAAAGCAGTTTCATTTTTAACTCTAGACCAAGAATTAGAAAAATGGTTGAAAAATAAATCTTGAAGTGTCTTCTCAGTAGAAGCTGTTTTCTAACTGAAAAAAATAAAAATTACATTGCACATTGAAACTATTAGACACGATACAAACACAAGGACAGCAGGGATGCTTTAAACTTTCAGGAGAGAAAACACGGTTCACTGAATCTTGGCTGAAATTTTCCAGAGGCAGACTCATGTTTGGAAACACTATTTGACTTCTAATTGTGAAAACTGTCAAGGTTACCCAAGGTCTAGATCCTCTAAAATACCGAGACTTCTAATAAACAAATTAGATATGTCGCTATTTTTGAGTGCTTGAATTTGTAATGACCTACGTGCGCTTAAACTCTTCTAATGATTATAAAGTTCATAGAATCATAGAATCATAGAATTACTCAGGTTGGAAGGGACCCCTTAGGATTTAAGGCCGCTGGACACATTACAGGATGAGGTCACCTACAACAGCCCTCTGCCCCAAGCAAACTTCACCAAGACTGCTCTTGATGTGTTTACCTGATCAAGTCTTTAACACCAACAACAGCAACAACTTCTGCAACCCTCCAAGCAAACTGCTGTAGTACTTTGCTATCCCATGAGATGTTCTCCTTGCTGTACAACTTCAAATACTTTGCTGCAATTTAAGCCTTTCAATTCTTGTTCTCAGAGGATGTATGAATTATAAGTAAAAATACACAATTTTGTTATTCACATGAGAAAGAAAAAAAGCTTTTTGGCCTAGAGGGTGTCTTCCATGCACTTTTAGGATACAAAAGTCATATGAGCTTTGTCATATAGCACAATTCACCTTCCAAAACCGCCCAAGTGCCAGCTCTTTGGCATGAATAATTTAGTGATCAGAGTAACAGCTTTTAAATAATCCTACAATTTAAGACAAACTGAAAGAATGGATTCTGTTTACTAACTAAATTATTTATGCATAGCACCAAATTCTTAGGCTTGGTTCTCAATTATTCTACAATAATGGGGGAAGAGACATACTCAAAGAGAAAGGCTCCTAAATTCAATACCAGTTGGAGAAACACTCCGTTCACACAGTAAATTCCCTTCTTCTGTTATTGAAATAATTCTCCTTTTGTGGTTAGACTACCCAAACAGGATTTAACTAAATCAGCCAGTATTTGACTTGCAGAGTTTAAAAAAAAACCACAAAAGTTTAATAGGTTGGTCTGTCCTCTTTGCCTAAGGGAAAAAATACAACAATAATATATTTTTAGTTTACATGTCAGGCCGGCCCAACCTCCCATACTGAATGCCTGCAGAGCTGTACGATACAACCACAGATAGCATAGGAACTATCCACACTGGATTCCTAATACTGACAGCTCTCCAAATGAATTATTCCCCACATCTTTTATCTTTTTTAATGACAACTCACACACAAGAAGCTCCTGTACTGGCCTTCTGTCATAAGAGGCTCAGAAAATCTCCTCTGCTGAGGTTCACGCTTTCCTCATGAAACAACAAAGATAAAGTACATTACATCCATTACATTCATTATACAGTCTCGTCTGTTAGCTGCCTCTGAACTGAAATGAATGAAATTCTGCACAGAGATTAACTGCCAACACCAATAATACTTTTATTAAATATGTGACCTGACAAATAATCTTCTGTTTATCTCATCTACAAACAGTTCCTATAAGCCTAAACACCTAAGTTTCTTATTCCCTCAGTTAAGAAAATGCATGCAGCTCTCTCTGTTCTATGATGTTCTTTCTGTCAGCATCTGAAAATACTACATGATATTCATGCAACTAATTAAAAACAAAGCAAAATGAATATACATTAACACTTCATTTAAAATTTTCTTTTAGCTCAGAGGAGGAATTGAAAGGGTTGGAATTAGAAGAAATATATTCAATCCATAGACTAGAAAGAAGACTATATCAAATTAATTCATCTTCTGCTTAAATGAAATCAGACTAAAGCAGCCAAGATTTTGGCCAAAGAGGCATTTCCAATGAAGTGAACTCCATCTAGCTTTATAAATGAAGTTTTCATTAAATTCTTTACCATCTTCAGTCATATTATGGTATTTCATTTTTCTGAATCAATTGTCACATTATACATTTCCAAATGATAAGTACTCTGTATGAGCAATATTATTATTTCACCATGATTATATTCTAATGTATTTGATCTGGTTGAAACCCAAGGAAATATTCTGCCTAGGGTAACAGATGGCTTTTGAAATTTTTGTTGCTATTCCAGAATCTTTAAGTCACCCAAAATGCATCTACTTAAACATTATACTGTAGTTACTGCAAAACATGATCTACATGTTCACTGTTTAATATTTAACAATCTGGATACCATTCTTGTTTGGAAATAATTCCACTGAAGACAGAAATCATTACCCTATCATTGCCACAATAAATAGATTTGCCTTTTTAACATTTTTGTTATCAATATTTTTAAAGAAAAAGTAAATTATTTTTAATTTAAAATGAAATAATAGATTGAATCAGTGCAAGTGAACTTGAGCACCTGAGTAGCATCAGCTCACAAGTTATTATCAGTTAGATATCACTTCTTTGTAGTTCATGTAAATCCTATGTTAGCATTATGTTCCATGCTAATACAATACACCTTACAAAGGGGCAGGAGGTTTTACAAAGCGACTGTGTATCTTAATGAGACCTAAAATGTCATGATATCATGATACTGTACAAATGTAAGAAACACGTTAATTCGCAATATGTAAACTCAGCACACTACTCTTGCAAGCTAACATTTAGCTCTTTTTCCCCACATTAAGTTTCAAGCAAGTTTTCCTTATTAAAAGTTCACCATACTTTGTTGTGAAAACTCTTATATAATGCTCATTAAAAAAATCCTCTGACAAAAGCTATATATAAAAAACACCACAAATACTGTAAAAAGCAAAAGGATAAATCTGAGCAATCTGCTTCAATGACACCTATAGTTATACTCCTCATTTAACACATGCTTCTCTGCAGCACGAACAAAGCTGATGGAAAACCACCTCATACAAAGAAAAAAGCTATCATAATAGAAACAGGCTCAATCCAATGCCTACCATCCATTAAAAAATAACTGTTCTTAAAAGGACCGGTCACTCAGGTGGCCAAAACAAGCACCACATCATTCAGCCTAATTCGGTACTCCATTCCAAACAGCTGCCTTGTGAGCTGTGAGGCAGAAAGACCAAAAGTTGGCCCATTCAGTAGTTGAGCTTCATTATGAAAAGCTCCTTATGTCCTTATATTGTTCACATTGCCATAAATAACATTACTACTTATTCAATGGCATGATTCCGCTTCTCCTCACAATGAGCAGTTTCTTGTTGACATCGGGGTTCGCTGGGAATAAAACATCACTTAACCCCAAATAAAATTGAGAAAATTAAGAGTTGGAAATACTGATCCAATTTCATCATTTGCTGAATGCCTTAAAAACAGGGAAACATAAAATGATTGCCTGTATTCAGAAGTAATCACTGAGAAAGAAAACCCACAACGATCTTTGAGAGTGTGAAGTATATACTGAAATTCAGTAAAAGCTGACATTTGAACAAACACTGCTTGCTTTTTGTCACATTTATATCCAGAGCTCAAACATTCCTTTTTTGAAATGCTAAACTGAGCAAAATGCTCACAAACATTTCAGCAGAAATACATTTACCTGAGAGTCACTGCTATAGAAGACCCATATTTTGAGGTTTCCAGAATTTACCATGAAATAACATCAATAGGTA